>JAVQJG010156782.1:0-15533 GCA_036024015.1 Craterocephalus amniculus
AGATCAAGCAGGCATGGCTTCCAGAGTTAAGGATCCCCAAAAAGAAGAAACACTGGAGTAATGCTAAAACTGTTAAAACAAAGATAAAATAGGGAAAAAAAATATAAAATACACACACAGGCGTACCAAAATTAAAAATATCAAATCAAATAAAAATAGATTAAATAGATAAATGAGACAGATAATATAAGATTAGATAAATATGAGATAAAATAGGGAAAAAAAATCAAATACACACACAGGTGCACAAAAATTAAAAATATAAAATCAAATAAAAATAGATTAAATAGATAAATGAGACAGATAATATAAGATGAGATAAATAACATAAAACGAATCAAATCAAATCAAAAGGCTAGACTAAAAAGGGAGGTCTTGAGCCTCTTCTTAAAAACATCAACAGTCTCTGCAGCCCTGAGGCTCTCTGTCAGGTTGTTCCAATGTTGAGGACCATAATGATGGAATGAGGCCTCACCGTGTGTTTTAGTTCTAACTTTCGGAACAATTAAAAAGCCGGTACCAGAGGACCTCAAGGTCCGCGAGGGCTCATAATTTAAAAGCATGTCAGATAAATAAGAAGGCCCAAGACCATTACGACATTTATAAACAAGTAAGAGAACCTTAAAATCAATCCTGAAACGCACGGGGGAGCCAATGCAGCGACTCTCCCACCGACGTAATGTGTTCCCACCCCCCGGTCCTCGTCAGAACTGCTGCCGAGTTCTGTAGTAACTGTAAACTAGAAATAGACTTTTTGGGAAGACCAGAGAGCAGGGCGTTACAGTTATCTAGCCTGCTGGAAATAAAAGCATGCATTTGGATCTCCGTGCTTGCAAGAGAGAGAAATGGGCGGACTCTGGCGATGTTTTTAAGATGATAAAAGCCTTTTTAAGATACAAAACGGTTTGATTTGAAATAAAATGTAAGATCTAGTGATCCAGTCAGACATAAATGTTACTTGTCAATATGTTTGCTTAAATATATTATTCTGTAATCCAGTAAAACCATGAGACATCCTAACATTGCCCTGAAAATCCAATCAGGAAGACCAAATATGCAATTTGCCCAAACAGTTATGCTGTGTGTGTGCATGTATGTGTGACACTAACCAGATCTCAGACAGGATGATGCTGGGATCGAGTGGTGACAGCAGGTCCGACAGGGCCTCCAGATAAGACTCCTGTCTGATACACAGCCTCAAGTACTCCACTGTCATCTTCTGGGAGCCTGACTTGACAATGTCACTCAGGGCCTTCATTTTGCTCAGAGCTTCGGTCTAAGCGGCACAGATTGACAATTAGTCATAAACACGAGTATTACTAGACTTAACACCATGTAAAATTAGGTTGCGGTTACCTGTTTGGTTAAGAGTTTAATGTGGTGGATGTTTCCTCGGCAGTAAGCCTCAAGAATCAGGCCAAAACGCAGACTCACACTTGATACGTGAATCTCTGATCTATGATATTCAAAATATTTCCAGTATAAAAAAAACAATTAACTGATAGACTCTATGTTTGATTTCATCATATGGAGGCTGTGTCTCACCTGAGATGCCAAAATAGAAAATGTCCTATCCTCCGATTGGACAAGGCTCTCTCTAGCAGGAAAGTTGTCAGGTCACAGTCTAGGTAGGACTCATACTTTAGGACCTGGACCAGCTGGATTAAGTACTGCAGCAATTCATCATCACTGTGGGCAGAGACGTTTTGTGATGTGAGCAAGCAAATCACAAAATATCAGAAGCTGTTCATAGCTTAAGGTAGGAACACAAGTAAATGTGTACCTGAGCTTCCTGAGGCATCTGATGGTAAAAGAACGGACCGCTGGGTCGGGAAAGCTGTAGTCCAGCAGCTCTAAAGCTTGGATGGCAGGGAGCTCGGGCCAGCTCCTGAGTAAACTCACCATCTGAGGAGAATAAATAAGAATTTTTTACCACATTGAAAACAATCAAAACTTTAATTTGTTTGATTAAAATTTAATTAGAGCCTCAGTGTGCACCAATTTTACCAATTCTAATCTGCTTAAAGGATTAATGCATGATTATTCTGATGCATAATTAATAAATTGTAAATCCTTTATCTTATATGCTGATGTCAGCCTCTCCAATGTTTCATAGCATGCATAGAATTAACCTACTGATTAAATAAATCAGACTTTCACTTTAATTTTTGAAAAAAATGTGCAGCTCAAAGATCAGAGAAACATATTTGAAGTCTCCAAGTGCAAGAAATTGCTATTAATGATTAGACTTTTGTTTTCTAAGAATAGATCCATGTAAAGATAAACGTTGTTGACCCTCTTAAATCTTCGGACATAAGCAGTCTCTTAGACTGCTTACAAAATATCTGACTGAAAGATTTTTTTTAAAAATTATCACAGGCCAGATGGGGGAAAAATGGTCAATCATAGTATTTACAGCCAGATGTTTCTGCTTCTAATATGTCTGAAATTTAATAAAAATGATGGTCCAAGAATGAACTGAACGAACATCCCAAATATCATATATCATCTAGTTTGTTTGTACTTCCACTCCACTTCTAGTCTTTAATATTTGATACTCGTATTGCATTTCTCTCAAATGAAACATAATTACAGCGTTTTTTTCTCCGCTAGAGGTATTACTCATTTTTCAAGTATAGAAACTTAGAGATTTTAATATCAAAATCTAAAAGGCGCTAAAGTAATTCTGTTTAACACTTTGCAATAAATTTGACTGCTGAAAGAAAAAAATAAAAATTTAATCAATACAAAATTCTTCGCTTTTGTTCCCCCCTTCCATAATTTTGGCAGCCTAAAGGTTTGGGCTATTAGTGGACAGAACAACCATTGTTATGGTGTCATTTTGAGCTCAGAGATTTTCTTCTGAGTTTTACAAACCCTATCCTTTTCATGTGGGCACAGACACTGAAGAAACCTTTTTTCATTTCAAACTGAGGACTAAAATCACAACTTTGAGGTTTCTGAAAATGACTGCTGCTGTTGGCAGAAAAATACAATCACTTTAGCCAAATACACAACTGACAACATTAGCGTTAGCATGCTAAGCTGGACAGACGAACTGAAAAAAAAGCCTGAGCATGCTTGTACATAGACGGCAGTGCTGATAAAGCGTTACACCAACATCTTGGTTGGTACCTTAACGCCTTAAGCCCCAGCCATATTTCCAGAAAAATATCCTTAAAAACAAATCCAAAGCATTGCACATAGCAACGTTCATTTTCATGTTCTTGCTGTTTAATGACACCTAGTTTGCTCAGCGAACGGATTCCCAGAGTCAGAAATTTTGTGTCTGTTGCAACATCCGAATAAATCTGAATAAATTAGAAGAGACATGGGAAATTTATATTCTCACTTTAATTTTGTTCAACCTCAGGAACAAAATTATTTATATACTTTAATGTTTTCATTATAATAAGCATTTCTAAAATGTTTTGTGAACGTCCTGTTTTATGGTTTTATTAGATGACCTAATAAAAATGGTTTTCCAGCTTTTAAGGTTCAATCAAGAGGGTTAATTTGCTCCAATTATAAGCCACAGCCCTGTTCACAAAACAAGTGTTATACAGTATGTAAAACATGTATTCGTGAACATACAGGCCAACGGTGAAAAACTAATTTTGAAAAAATCCTGACTTTGCTTATTGTTTTCTCAGGGTGTCTATGCTAATCGAACATTTTCAGATACAAGAGGGAAACTGGTTCATTTCTGGAAACTCTCATCTAAAAATCTGCATTCATACCTGAACAACATCTTCCTGCTTGTTCCATTTTGTGATGAGGAGCAGTTTTGACAGACTTTCAGGGTACAAGTCACGGATTTCGATGCGGAGATTCCACAAGAGCTCTTTCTCATCCTCAAAAATCTCTGTGAAGTTTTTGTTGTCCATGATTTCTTTTAGTTTCATGTACTGCAGGGAGAAAAAGGAACAGTACACACATTCAAAAAACAGCTATCATCTTTTTCTACATACTTCTTACTTTTAATCACGTAAATTTGAGAGAATGGTACAGACTCTTACCTCTTCTTTGGAGGCAAAGAGTGCATCACCGTTCTTATCCACGTCAATTATCTAAAACCAGATTATGGGAGTTTGATTGTCATAGAAATACAAGTTTGAACCAAATAAAGCTTTTTGGGAGAAACTACCTTGGCAAGTGGAGGATAATAGAGAGGGTAGGGGCGGATATTTGGAAAGCGAATGAGAAGTCCAGCAGCACTGTCCACATTAGGGTTCTTTTCCACTGTTCCCATCGGGTTCAACAAGTCACTTTTGTCATCTGTAATAAAAATGTTTTTTTGTTTAAAAGGTTTTTTTCAGACCGTAAGAACAATTTCACATATCCCTAAAACATTGTTTGTTATACTGCTCTTCCACACAAAAATAAACATATTCAATTCTACAACCACAGTAAATAAACATGTTCCACAGATATTTTCAATATCTTAGGAAGGCTAATATTAAACAAAAGGTATGAATATGTGGGGATTTCATAAATACATATCTCATCCGGTATTACAGATAGCAGTGAGTGTTGCTTCGGGCTGTGGGGAGGGGAGGATGCTGTGAATATCTAAGGTTATTTAAAGAGAAAGAAAGTACCAGGCAGAGATGGCCATGTGGACAAGAGGAACTCTCCAGTTTTCAGCTGGTCCTTGTAGTCAAACACCATGGTGTTTACCCAGGCAATCGGGCAGTCCTGAAAAAGAGCCACAGGTATGTTTAGGTCTGTTTGTTCTTAATCTGACTATCTGTTTTTTTTATTTTAACTTTTAAAAGATATTAAAATAAGTGTTACAATAAAAAAGTTGTTTGTTGAGACAGTTGTGATGAAAACACATGCAGTGCTTGATACCAGCTTCAAAATACATCTATTCAAGTTATTTTCCTCACAGTCTAAAGCCCCTTGAGATAACGACCCTGGCGAGACAAACACACATCCTACTTAAGTGGATCACTTGAAGTAAAAATCACAGATATAAAGAAAAACATTTAAACAAGTTGTTGCTCGTGTAGAATTAGACTGTGAAGAGAAAAAAAGAGCCTTCAGAGCTGTCAGAACGCATTTTCTATTTCAAATATTCTTGTTGCATGATTGGAGCAAAGTTCCTAGCAGTGAACAGAAAAATAACCTTGAATACTTCAGCGTGATGAAAACAAGATCAACATATTTAAACAGAGAGTGTGGAGTTAAAAACAGAGGCGATGCACATAAACAAGAAATGCTAAAATAGTTCAACTTCCGTCTGTCTCTGGTGTCTGGCTGCAGGACTTCTCTTCCGGGCAACAGAAGAGAGAAGTAGCTCAGAAAGCAGAAGTGGCCTCGATGCCCTTAAAACACACCTGGGCACCATGTTTGGGACATCCGCCCAAACGCGCTGCCCACAGCTGCTGTAATGCTGTCAAAACAAAAGATGCTAAGACCACAGCTGCAGAAAAAGGAGAATTTGTCGTTGTTCACTGAGTAGGTGTGAGGACGCTCTTTACATTGTGGTCTCACAGTGTAGTACTACAGCTGATGTAGGTGTGCATCAAACAGGATTTTAAATAGGCAAACAAGAAGATCAACCATTGAGATAATTGTTTTCAAATAGCATATGATTGAAATAAGTATTATTACATGGCAATATTGAAATAAATGTGCAATGAAATAAGATTAATCGAGGTTTATTTGATTTGACTTGAGCATAAAAAATTCTTGAAATTTATGGTTAAAATATCTTTTAAAGTTGACTTGAAAAAGTTTCCCAGCAAGTTTTAAAAAACTCAGTCAGAAATATTTTTGAGCACTGAATTTGCTTCAGTGCGCATAAACGTTTGTGTTTATTATGAAGTGACAGTGGACGTTTAGATGCATCTTGATTTTACTGAAAATAAAAGACTATTTCTTCCAGGTACGGTGTTCTTCTTGTGCCCTAAAGGAATAACAGATTAAATACTGCAGCATAAAAGAAAAACGAAAAAGAGCAAAAATACGCGAACCCAGGCCACATGTTGCAAAAAATACACATCACATCTGTGGCAGACGTGTTTTTGCAAGGATTTCGTTGATCGAACTGAATATGCACTGCAATGCATTTCCATTCGAAATGTTATAAAAAAGAGAGCTGTGTTAATTCTTGTCATCACAGCAATAGTTTTATCATTTAATTACTGACTAATGCATATTTAGATTAGTTTACACTTCTATAATACTAAAGATTACATTGATGTAAAAAGTTAAAGCTGTATAAAGTAATCTGCAATACACAGTTTTACATTTGAAATGTAAATAGGTTTAGACTTAATATTTTTCTCATATTATCTCTTTTATCTTTCTGATTAATATTCAGCCAACAAATCTGAACAAAAATTGCTCGAACTGATCAAGAAAGGCAATTTAAAATGACTTCTGTAGTTCAAAAGTATAAAATTACTATCAAAGAAAAACAATATTGAAAGATGTCACACAGAAAATTAGCACATTTTTACAATTTAAAAGCAGGAGCCAATTTTAAAAATGGCAATTTATGATAAAAAAAAGTTGGCAATCAATTTATGAGAATTTAATATTCAGTTCATCCCAAAGTTTGTGCAGTAGTGTGAAATTATAAATAGCACAGAACTGAAAGGACTTATGGAATAAAATGTGTCCTCCTTACTGTTGCAAAGTTAATTTCTTTTTCATTTGTTTGTTTGGTCCATGGACCCATGTACACAACTTTGACTTGCTTATTGTTATTTAGTTATTCATCTATTTAATCACAATTTGCTATAAATCAAAGAGTACCTGGTAGGACAATATATTAACATATAATAATACAAAGACCAACAAATACTCTGCATCAACTTTGAACCTATTTGCTGAAGGTTTTGCTGGCGTTCAGTGTCAGCAGCAATCCAACATAATATGACAAAATGAATTAAATAAAAAAACAGAGTAATCAAATTCTGTCTGCAATATTTATTTTTCTTTAGGTGCAACTTAGTAATGCACTTTATTTTAGCAAAGTGATCTACAATTAAATATGTTATTTTCATCTTAACATCAGCTGACGAAACTAACCATTTTTGAAAATAGATTTTTAAAAAGTTACTTAGGACTTTCATTTTCGAAGAGTTTGCAGACACTCAGAATTGTTTTTGTTCTTTTCTTATCAAGCAGCATTTTGACTTGGTAACAATACAGTTACTTGAGTAAAATATTTAACTCCTGTGATTATGTCTATTGATTGGTACATTTTTTCAGAACAATTAAACATCCTATTCAAAATGATAAGATTTTTATATTTTATCTGTATTATGCTTACAATGCTTACAGGCTGAATGCTGAATGAAGACAATGAACATTACTTTTAAAATACCTTCATCTCAGCTCTGCATCTGTTAGGTCTGACTTATTTTACACTTTATGCTCAGCAACCAGCATAAAAATGTCCTTTTATATTAAAGTGAAACGACTTTTTATTGACTGATCAACAAAACACAGTGCAGTCCCTCATCGTGTCAAATGCAAATGGTAGAACTTATGAATTGCCTGGCTCAGCCCCGCTCCATGAAATTGAAATTGCTTTCTTTTTGCTCTATGCTTTTCCATTCTCATATACGGTGATATGCAAAAAAAGCAGAAGGAGCAGCACAATGACATTTGAGAATTACTGTATCGCTTTACTTCTGCACCAAAAGGTTTCTGACATTAAAAAAAAAACAATAGTAAAAATGCCCACATTATAACATGTAGCACATTAACCACAACTATGTAATCTGACTTTTTTGTTTTATGCAAATTTGAATCTTGTGATTTGATAATCTAGTGCTTACAGATAAAAACCTAAATAAATTGTCCCCAACCTGTCAAAATTGATTGAAATGTTTGAGGGCTGAACTCTCAACTGTTCCCACTGTAAGTGTGTGAGCCTGCAAAGGCAGGTGCGATCATTCATTCAAAATTCCTTGAAAATTTTAGCCAATTCCTTCCTTCCTTGGACTCATGTACAGATAAAAGAGCTAAAACGGATGAAATGCTAACCACAGTCTTGCCACTGAACACACTTGCACAACCAGACGGAACAGTAAAACACACCCACACAGCATACACTGACTACACGCACTACATGCTAGAGAGGAAACAGATCTGTTGTGCCTGTTAACAATTTCACACCCACCAGCCAGAGCGCTCGCCTGCTCCAACGCAAGTTGTACAACTCAAAAACCTCCATGGGTTTCTCAAAAACTCACCGCTTTCTTATTCTTCTTTTTGGTGCTTTTGGGTTTCTTGGCCTTCTCGATGACAGCATAGAGTGCAAAGCACAGGCGGCTCATACGGGGCAGGTCGGACACGCTTATGTCAAACTCCAGCTTCTGATCCCAGAGTGGCTCTGAGCACACGGACACCTCCGAGCTCGTCACCACCTTACAGAGCAGCTCGCTGCCATGGAACAGGCCAGCCTGCACCACGAGCTGGAGGGGAAGCACATGTAGACGGTGGTGATTAGATGAAAGCATGACATGCGGTTTGGAAGCTGAAGAGTTTAGCACTTGCGTGAGGGCGATTGTTTGTGGAAGAGTTATAGGCTTTGAGATAGATGATTCAGAGCTTCCTGTGTCACTCAAGCTATGAGTCAAATGGTCTACATGTTCATAATGTAAACAGGTTGCAGTTCCTTTCAGGGTCCATGAATTATCATAAATAGCCAGAAGAATTCCATATACTTCATACAATGCGCCCTTTGTGAAGTCAATATTTTCTCAATCTATATTCAGAAAATTTACGAGTTTTTGTTTCAAACCTCTGCCTGCCAACGACGGGGAAGACTGATAATTATGTGACAGGACAAATTAGTCATGAGTCACGATGCTTCGATGCAGCAACCGGAAGTGCCCTTGCACTCAATCACCCACATAAACAGAAGCAATACGCTGTGGAGGAGGTTTACAAATGCAGATACAAGTTTAAATTTGACACGTTTTTTTTTTTTTTTTCTTTTTAGGTGGAATATGATGAAATAACGAGCGAAAATTTCACCGTCTTGGAAATAGCAGGAAAAAACAACTGACAAAAAACGTGAAGTGTGAAGATAAGTCAGGACGGACCTGCAGTAGTAAGAAAAGGCATGCAACGCTTTGAAAGAAGAAGTGCATCTGTAAGTGAGACAAGAGAGCATGAAGTCTGTCTTTTTTCTTAGAATCTAGGCCTCAGAGTGAGACGTAAAAACCAGATAGGCCCTCCCCACTTCCTGTTTTGAAGTTTAACCAACCGCCTTGATGAATTATGGGAAATGTGTGGTCTGGACCATGTGACCCCCCCTGTCATTTACATTTCAACTCTGCTGTTGCTACAACTGAAATTGAGATATTGGTAAACAAGTCAATGCCACATTTCATTGAGCAGCAAAGTGAGAGAAAACCCACACATAACCACACCAACCTTCATTCCTTCATCTGCATTGACTCGGCTGCCCTGTACCAGGTGAATACAGAAAGACTCATTGATGGACCAGAGAGAAGAGGTGTTCTGCTGCAAGGAGTCAGAGAAGGGCAAATTTAGGGTGTTTTCTTTGGCTTTCTTTGTGTTTCATCTGCATTCACACTTTTCACTGGAATCTAAGTTATGAAACTCTTCCTACAATTTCCTGTTTAGCAATATGTCAAAAGAACAACGCACAACAACCTGAGCAAATTTTGAAAAGAACGAACAAAACTTTAAACTGAGAAGCCGTAAGCGTTGAAAAACATTTTACTGTTCTTAGCTGCTCATATCTCTTCGTTTATTGTTAGTAAATCCAGATCAAGTAATCTAGTAACTTTCATCTTCCAACACTCGTAACCCAGAATGTTGAACTACAGTAGATGCAAGCTGCGCTGTCAAAGACGTAAATTATTCACACGCTGCTGCTGCGCAGGATCATTCAAGGGTGCCAAAGTCCGCCGTATGCATGAACAGAGAAGAACGAGTGCTGCTAGGTTAATAAAAGAAGACCACTTACTTTCTTGACGGGCAGAGGAGGGGGTCTGGACAGGGAGCGGGTCTTGTAAATCTGGCTGCACATTCTGCCATGCTCCTCCTGATATTTGCTGATGGTGGAGTGATGCACCATGACGAGGAGAGGGTTCTGGCCATTTCTCAGACATGAGAAAATGTACTGGGCGGAAAAAAAGACACAAGACGGGCATAAGAAGGTATTTTTTTTGTTTACTGGTAGAGCCATCCGTCAGCTCACCCCCAGATATTCCCCAGTGCCCTGATAGCACTGGTTAACTCCTGAAGGCTGTTCATTTGCTGTAGGTTAATGCAGTCGAAATTTCATTATGTGTGGATGGATGCAGTTCATCTCTGCAGGGCTGCTACAGAGATATGAGTCACCCCTCGCAGGTAGCTGGAGTTTCAGAATCAACAATGGAGACTCCAGCCACCAAAATCTTGCCTCACACCACTCTTGATCTGACAATCATGTCTGCTATTATGGACCACCTGCACAGGGCAAAACTCCCAGGCAGCATGTAGACAAACAACGCAACATAAAAAACACATTCTGAGTGCTTCACAATCTTAAATGAAACTCAATAAATTTAACTGAAAACGTGACCAAATTATCATCAAACAAACATCAATAATCTAAAATAAAATGATTGCAAAAATGCATAAATAAATACAGTGAAGACGAAGGGAAAGGATGACACTTTTACAGTTTAACATTGATGCTAAATTTAAAATGAGCGGCTGAAAACCTGCAGGGGCCTGGCTTGTACATAAACTGGATGTCTGTGTGAGAAGGACAGACATGGCAGAGGCAGCAAGCTGCTCTGTCAGACACTTCTTCATGGCAAAAGAGACAGACTGTTGGGAACAAGTAGTGTGATGTCTGCAGATCCACAAGGTTTGTGGGGAGGATAAAACATGCAGCAACACAAAAATATTGTGGAGGCCAGCTTAGGAAACAGCTTAAATCCGAACAAAATGGAATCTTAAGAATGAATCTTGAACATGACAACAAACCAACAGTGATTAGGTGATTTATAATTATAGTAGAGTCGACGGCATATGCAGCTCCGTGCATCTTTCTCAGAGCACTCTGCCGTCTTTTTGCAGCAGCTCCAAGTTTAAAACGTTGAATATCCAAAAAAGGGCACTGACGTTTTCAAAATTGCTTCTTTTTTCTAACACTTACAGTCGTAAAAGTAAAAACTGTTACTCTGATAGCCAGAATAATTCAGAAAAAACTTTTACTTGCTCTGACTGGCATTTTCACAAAATGACAAACATGAGAGATTAGAGAAGTCCATTTGCAGCAGCAGATCAGCTGGAGAATAACTGTCGATGGTAAAGATAGAAATGAAGTGCAGGAGCTGCAGCCTGTCCTGCAGGTCACAGCACAGTACTTACATTATATCTATATTTATATAAAAAAAAGGAATCCTTTAAAGAGCCCATGTTATGTTCAATAACATGTTTTCCCTGGCTTTTTTCTGACCATCTATTAAAAAAACATTCATAACATTTCATGCTTGCTCTCATTTTACACTTTGCTTCAACACGTGTCTGTTACCCTCTGACTGAAGCAGTCCTTTTAGTTCTTTAAGCAGAATTTATTGTAAATTATTTTTAAAGAAACGTCTTCTGTTTCTCTCCCTGGTATTATTAAAAAGAATGAAAATCTGAAACTTTTATTTAAGACCTGTGTGTGCTACCAGCCGTCACGTTAAAACACGAGAGAATAAATAACCCTGTGTTATAAAATATTCATTTTGAACCAAATTTTCGTGAATATTTATATAATATGTAAACAGACTTATTGTCTGTGTTTCTTCAGCTTCGCTTTAGGAACTCACCTTGAACTGACACAGCGGATGGTTCCCATAAACAAACTCCCATCTCCCGTTGACCTGCAGGGTGTAGTCCTCCGGCTCCTGCCGCACCGAGCGGAAGACAGTGGCCTTCTTCTTGAGGGCGCTCTTCATCAGAGTCACCGGGAGGTCCTGAGGGTCCTGCTGAAGCATGAAGCTCTCCTGTAAAAGCCGCAGATGCCATAATTCAATCACAGGTGGAAATTTGACAGAAACTCATATAAAGTCTGGCTTTGGTTTCTGTGGATCGGGTGATTGAGTGAAGTGCGTTGAACGTAGTGTATATGCAGTGGGAGGGGGATTTCCTAAGGTGTTCACAGAAACTTAAAACCATCCTCCACAATTACACTACACAAGGTGGAACTGCAGTTCTTCCAATCAAATGTAATGTTGTGTTGGCTTCTCTGTTGTTGCCCCATTAAACTGTAGCACATGCAGCTCGGCCTTATGAGTCATAACAGCAAAACAACTTACTTCACAAGATTCAAACTTGACATTGATGAAAATCTTCTTCGTGTTTTTCGACTTCACGCTCCCACACTCTGGCGGAGAGCAGCGGGGCTCCAAGTTGCACGGGAAGCTGTACTCCAGCCACCGTTTCCACGGCAAATTCTGCCGCTCCTGAGCCTTCTCTTCGCAAAACGTTCGCATCTTCGCTCGAAATTCGTCCACCTCGTGATTCTTCTGGCCGTCAAACTCGTGCAGACCTGACGGAGACCCAAAGAGGTCCAAAGTTCTCTTAATAAAAGCGTAACTTGACAATCTGCTCAAACAACCAAAGGTTTTGACTCAACCCTGACTTCTTAGCTTCTGTCAGAACTTCTGTTAAAAATCTTGTCAAATAGGTGTTTTGTTGCGGTGGTAACTTCCCTCATTAAACAGAAACAAATAAAATCAACAACTGAGGGAATCAAGTAGTTCTTTTTTTTTTCTTAGAAGCCACTGAGATAAGATATGTGCTATGTGTCAAAAGCCTGATGTGCAGGTTAGTCAGTTATTGGTGGAGACTGTCTGAAATACTCAGTTTTAGCATTGATGTCCAAATGATAGCCACACACAAAAAAGGCCCAAACTTTTCTCACAAAAAATCTAAATACATTATCAATATATGTTTCTAGGTATAATTAATAAATAAAGGAGGAAAAGCCTGGGCTGCCAATGAGGCATTCAGGAGCTTTGTTTTCTGTGGGAGAAATATAACTTACTTTGGCTGCTATGAAAATTTCTGAAATTAGGGAAAAGCTAAATATGATCATGATATGAAATGAAATGGTACTTAAAAACGACACTGCTTCACTTTATTACAATGAAATATTAGTCAATTATTGCTTACTTCCTTGAGAAATATTGTAATGTTTATGACTGAAAGGACCGCCACAACTCTGCAAGGTTAAAAAACACACTAATTTTCTTTGATCATTACAAAACAACCCTTATCCACTGAAAAGCTCCCTGCAGCTCTGGCAGCATATATGAGACAGGGATGTTGCCGACCTTTGCCGATTAGGAGGCTGATCTGGGTGTTGGTGAGCTTCTCCACTCGGTCGCCCTCCCTCGCCACCAGTCTCAGAACGCACATGAAAGGCCGTACATCTCTTATCCGCCTCGACTCTTCCTCCAGTTCCTCCCTCTCAGCTGTCTCATTGATGCAGGTGAAGACATACCCATCAGGGTCACCCAGTCCACTGTAAAGAGCCTCACTTCTGGCATTTTTCCAAACCATCTGAAACAAAAACACATCAGCAGAAAAATATTACAGTTTTTGTCTCAACGTCTGCAATGTGTTCTCTTTGCGGATAACACTTATGCTGGAGGAGTTACTGTATACAAAGGCACCACAACCAGAGGTATTACTTTTTTGGTTTTAAAAGAAAGACTAATTTCTAAAAAAAAAATTACCCTGATAGCTTTAGAAACAAATAAACTACTGCAAAATACCAAGACATGAGAGACATTTCTTTTTTTTGTCATCATCCACAAAGCTCTTTGGAGAATCATGATTTAACACAGTAAAATCGAACAGCATGAACAGCCAGAGCTGTTGGCACGCTCGCACTTCGCAGCAGATCTGCCTCAACAGAGATCTGGCTGTGCTCATAAATGTGGCATCACAACTAGCGCGCATTGTTTGATGATTTCCAATTAGTTTAATTTTTGAAAGAAATATAAAGTCGGGCCACTTGTTTAAAAGCGTGCTGTGAATGTATTTTTTAGCCACAACAGCATTTTGGTCTGCTGTCAATCCATTAAACTTTTGTCACACATGCAATGTTATCTTCTGACAGATACAAAGTATTATAAAAAAATACACACATCATGTCTCAGTGAAAGAACAAAAAAAAAAACAGGAGTTAGTCTCTAACAGGAATTTGTGAGGCGACTTACTTTTTTAATGTTTTTGATGGTGTCGTTTTGAGACACTGGGAAATTGAGGATGATCCCGGTTGGCAACAAGAAGTCCATGATGATCTCCTGGTCCCCCTCCTTCTCCCACTCCTCCTGCATCCCATACTTCCCTGTGGGCATGGTGATGGCCTCTCATTTACTGTCAGCTCCCCTGCTGCTGATGGGAACACAGGGCCACACAGAGTAAGCACAGGCCCGGTTAATAGGTCCATTATTAACATGTGTCACTGTCCGGTTGTGCACTTTGCGACACCGTTGTTTGTTCCTAAAATCTCTCTTCACGCTACTAGGCTGTAGTTTGAAATCAGGAAGGACACAGAGCGAGTATGACATGAATGAGTGTCTTAATGCATCAACTGTCACTTAGCATGCATCCACATTTTTAAGAAAACACAACAGTAATCTATTTAGGGGTAACTAAGATAAAAAATACTGTGTTTGTGTGTGTGTTAATAATTAATAACCTTTACAGACTCTACTCGGGGTTAAATAAGGTGAAGATACACTACAAAAAAAAAAAACTTCCGTTCCTTGAATTGTACACATTGTAGAAAGTACATGTATATTTTTCTCAGAGTAAACGGTGTGAGCTTATTTTTCCCCGTTTCTGTAAGTGGTGTAAGCTGATTTAGCCTCTGTACAAAAAGCTATCTGAGTAAACCCTCGGTGTAACACAGACGGTGCAAAATGTTCTTAAAATCAGTAAAGGAAATGAAGGCAGAGGGTGCACACAAAGAAATAAATCTGACATGAAACGTGCTGAGCACAACTTAAACATAGCATGTGATGGCGCAAGCTTTTCCAACCTGTTGGCGCACACACTACTTGCCTGTAAGCCCTACCTACAGTCCGGTCATTTCTTCAGATTTCTATTTTCATCGCGGCGGAGATGGAGGGCTGTAACATCATGGCATCTCGTCCCAACACCCACCAGTCATCCCAAAAAGTGGGAAAAGACGTTCAGAAATCCACCAGCTCGAAAAGAGACGCTCGGTTCATGTGTTGCACTGCTGGGATCCTTTGCGCTGTCATGCAGTGTGATGCTGCTGCTGCTGCTCTGAGGCCGGCTGGAGGACGGACTGAGCAGCTGCGCGTTGCTTTGCAGCTCTCTGAGGGCCAAGGGATCGTCCGCAAAGTGTCTACACCGTGCAAAGTGCAAAATGTTTCTGACTATCTCCCGCCCTTCTCTAAAACGTTCTTGTGGGGTGCCGACACACACACACACACACACACACACACACACACACACACACACACACACACACACACACACACACACACACACACACACACACACACACACAC
>JAVQJG010156792.1:0-11405 GCA_036024015.1 Craterocephalus amniculus
AACCCTTTTAAATTAAATTAAATTAAATTAAATTAAATTAAATTAAATTAAATTAA
Organism: Craterocephalus amniculus; assembly: GCA_036024015.1. Classification (NCBI taxonomy): domain Eukaryota; kingdom Metazoa; phylum Chordata; class Actinopteri; order Atheriniformes; family Atherinidae; genus Craterocephalus; species Craterocephalus amniculus. The sequence continues at coordinate 57 of JAVQJG010156792.1, forward strand.
ATTAAATTAAATTAAATTAAATTAAATTAAATTAAATTAAATTAAATTAAATTAAATTAAATTAATGCTGTTTGAAACTATCTAGTATTTATGTTGGTTAGTTTTGACTGGTTGAAGTTGGTTTTAGGCATTTCGATGAAGAAATGTCACATACTGAACCTGTAAAAAGCTTTGTTCTCAACACTGGAGTGCAATCATTACTAAATTCCACATCAGAGTTTTATTTACGACTGAATGCCTTTAAAAATTGGTTAATCAAACGGTGCATGCCACACAGTCAATGCAGCTATGTCAACAATGCAGCTGTGTTGAAATAAGTTGACCGTGGTACCGCATGCTTCCTACTAAATGTACACATCCACTCCTCATTAAAACCTTGGTGCAGAATTTGCTGCCAAGCTGTAATGTAAATATATTGATCAAGTAACATCAGCCTGTGGAGATTTCGACCACTAGTAGGTTTGTGGAACAGTGTAATTTAAACGAGCTCCATCTTGGCTTCACTGTAGGGAAGCATAAGGGCAGACATGGCAGCAGACTAGCTGAGCACACAGACAGTATCATTATAAGATCTTCTTCCCGTTACTTTAACACTGTCTCCCTGACTAATGTTGGCAGCACTGAAGCATTGCAGTTCATCAACAGTCAGTGAAAAGAAAGGCTAATGGAAATGATCAGCTAATCAAAATATCCCAAATAAGCTATTAATGGATTAGGAGCAATCTATCTTGTAATAATAAGTATACATATCATTTTACACTTTTTATTTGTCATAAATACAACAAAAAATGACCATTGAGGTTAACATGCTGCAAAGTGCGGGGAGTCTCCGAAGAAGGAGAGACGGAAGAAGAACTCTGCTGAATAAAGATATAATATGCTCAAATTGCATTCCATTAAACTTATATTTGCTATTAAGTTTCTATAACTGAGCTCACACTGACTTTGAAAACGCCATGTAGTGCACTTTGAATACCCAGTGCTAATATAGTATATCATGCACCAGCCCAGTCCCTTGGTAAACTGTGAAATAGTCACGTAATAGAAAGATGAAATTCAAATATGTGCATATTTTGTGTGCATAGCAGAGGAGGTCATTAATTCAGGAAAAAGATGTTTTGATGCCAACATGTTATTAGTGGGTCAGTCTTAAGGCCAGCCATAATATTTTCCTAATCTTTACTTTCATTTTAGTGCTGACCTCAACCAGGTTTTTAATGTGTAAAAGAAATAATAATAATAATAATGATAAATAAATAAATAAATAAAAAAATAATAACTTGTTTCTGCATTAGACGCACATGTAGCATATTTTGGCACCCAGGAAGCAGTTTGGGCCTTGTTCAGTGGTTCACCTTCACAGCCAGCCTTGGCACTTCAACTCCAAAGTCTGTTTCTCTAACCACTAAGCTACCTCTACAACATTTGTAACTGAAAAACCAAAAGCAGTCTTTCAGAGAAAAGTTAAACGAACATTACATCATCATCTAACAACCAGAATGCAAAATTTTGCACCTGCACTGTTCTGTGCTGTTGCATAAAAATCAGCAACAATGCTAAGTGAGGACATGAATTTTTCATCAACTTATAATTCTGTATAGTTAGCTTGCTGAAGTGCAGTAACATTTATTTTAGAAGGTGTTGACACTAGATGTGGTTACATTTTACAAATTTATTAATCTTCTTTGTAAACAAACTAGATGTGCCAATTTAAGATGTCAGAATTGTTGCACCAAGCTGATAATTTCGATGTGTACGCTTAGCTACATTCATAAAACTGCCTTTTGATGATACCACAGTGTATGTAGCATATCATTAATGTGTTTATTTTTGTCTTTTTTCTTCCTTTTTTATTGTCTTTGTCTGCTATATACATCCAGACAAGCTGGAACACAAGGATTGTAGTGAGTTTATTATGTCTATGTCAGAACAAATATGATATGCAGATGTCTAAAGAGCTACAAAGCATTGCACACACAGATACAGACCAACAACAGTCTCGAGTGCTACGGTTGCGGTCCAAAAAACTCAAAAATGGCCCAGTTTCTCCCCAAAGTCAACCAAGTAAAATTTTATAGTTTCACAAAAAAGAGAAATGAACTGATGTGTTTTTTTAACATCATGTTTTTGGGACTGAGTAGGAACACAGATGCTCTGTTGCATTCCTCGCTGGTTCAATGTCTCTTGGATACTCTACTCTAAAGCAAAAACACACTCTCACACACTCCCACCATCCACCTGTCCTTACCAGCTGGCAGATACACCTGGCTTGCCGATGTTAGCCAAAAAGTAGAACGTTACCATAGTAACCATATGGTGTTGTCCTGGCATGGCAAGAATTGTCATGGTAACTGCAGAACAGAGAGGTGACCAGTGCCAGTCAATAGGCCACACACACACAGATATTATATGTAGTAGACAGGAATACTGAATACTGTGAATACTAGACTCTAATACCTCTTATTGTAGTTATGCCTCACCTTAAAGTGTTGTTCTGTCACATTTCCTTTTCCAGTTGTATCCACAGTGTATTGGTATCAACCTGAAATTCAATCAAAATGCCTGCTCAGATCTCCAAACCCAAACACAGATAATCACATATCACCACTTTTACTCCAGTTCAAAGCTTTTAGCAGAGCTTGACCCCAGACAGCACGGGCAACTGTGTCTGCCCTGGCTGGATCTGTAGGCAGAATGAGTAATGCCTGGATAAAAGAAAAAAAAGAAAAAGGATATGTACCCCGTATGGCCATATGGAGAGGTTCCCATCAGGAAAGAAAAGTACATGTGGGGAAGCCAGAGTTGTTAGAGCTGTGAGGAAACTGCAGCATTTAGCAGAGAATATTTTAAGTTTATTTTTAATGGGTGAAGCAATCTGAAAATGTCTTCAAGTTGAAGTCAACATATTGGCCATGCTTTCTGTCGTGTGACTTCTCTGGGCCTGCACATAAACTGGCAGCAATGCAGGACATACATTTGGAAGACAGCTTGCTGCAGAAATAAATTTCAGCGACTTGTTGCAAGACTTCCATAAAGTGGAACAACTTGCTCAAACTTTGATTTCATTTTAATCATCTCCATTTTGTTTGAAATATATCACTTCCTTTCTTTTTTGTATATTTTACTGATGCAATGCAAATAAGACAAACGTGCACGGGTACAGTGGAAGCATTAAAGCAGTTTACTTCTCAAGAAAATCGTTAAGCAGTATTAGTTTTATTTAAACATTATGGATCACTGCACAGGTTCAGGTTTTCATGGAGGTGACAGAATGGGAGGGGAATGGTTATTGTCAGGTCAAGCTGCATACAGGTACAAGTTGGCTTCTGTTTCTTGATGGACTGCTCTTCAACACCTGCTCACACCAGTGAACACAACACAATGTTCTGCTTTGTTGAACGATGAGCTGAAAAACTGGCTCAAAGCGTGTTTCCAAGTAAGTGCGTGAAAGCGGAGTGTGTGCGGCCGTGCTTAATTCTGTGCGTGTGCATGTTCATTTGCGCATTCCCCACACCTCTTTGCATTCCCTCAGACCTGAGTGCGCATGAGAGAAAAAAAAGCACACAAACTTTCTATTCCTATCTATCTTTAAATATAAACAAACTCAAACACACACACACAAACTTCAGACTGAGCAGACGCATCCCTATCTCTCACACACAGACCCAAAATGGTCCGACTCCATGTTTAAATGTGTCAACATGGAGCTTTGCCAAACATCCCCTCCAAATCTCTCCTCCCAGTCCATGTAGGGTTGAGTGTTAGAAAGAAAATCATTCTTGGCCTAAGATCTTAGACAAAACATTCCCAACTCATAAAACCACCTCTTTCCTTTTCCAGCCAACATCAGTGCAGGGTTCAGCCATGAAATGAGGCCATTGGGTACCTGCAGTGGCTCCTGGTTCAGATCATGAATCATGTAAGGATGCATCGCACTGACAACAACATAAATGAAGGAAACTTAATCAAAAAACTGTTATCTAACCCAAACTTAGTGATCGTGATGTAAAGACTGAGAGAAAGCAAATTAAAAGGACTAAACGAAAACAAAGACACAGCCAAAATAACTGGTTTCTCAGGGTCAAAAGAAGTGGAAAGACTTGTTTGCCCACTTGAATAAAAAGTTTGCATATATGCTGCCGATAAAAGGTACCAACTGGTTCCTATATAGGTGAAGAATGTGCACCAACAGCTATCACTATTTTTTTTCTTTCATTGCCACCACTCATCCTTCAAGCCAAAATTGTATAAAAAGTCCTGCAGAGCTTGTGACATGCTAACAGCTCTACCTTCATATTTTAGGGATGTGTTTGGGTACAGATACCTCACCTGTTCCTTTGGACTTAAGATGTAACCTTGTCTTTTTTCATTTAACCTGAGACAATAAACGCGCTGCTTTAGAACATGACCACACAGATCAAATTAATTTCTGCTGCTTTGAAAAATACGTTCAAAAGTATCTTTGAAATGCAAACATCCTCCATGCCATCTTACAAATGACTGAATGTGAACGATGAAATTCCGAATTTCTCAGATTTTCTCTCAGTCTGCACACCCGTCTGAAATCCTGTTTGTAAAAGGCTTTTTTCCCTACTCAGAGGACTTCATTATTTAGTTCTATTTGCTAATTTTCTCAAGGCAAAAGCTCAGCAACGGTGTTGTGTCTACATCTACTATTTCTGGCAGAGGTATTTTGTTTTTATTATTCTGTTTCCTACATTTGTTTTGCTTTTCTGGCTTCTGAGCTTTTCAAAACTTTTCCATCATTCAAGTTCCTTTCCCCACTCTTAGTTTACTCTAATTTGAGTGGCCAACTGCAATCACAACATAGTCTACAAATGATCAATCCAAAATCTACTAGCCTTCTTCTTCCACTTCCATGATGGATTCATTAGTGCATTTTGTATTGTCACATTGTTGGAATTTAAGAGACTTTAAAAAAAGTGGCATGCTGTTTGATTGATAAGTATGTGGTGTCCTTTTCCAAAAATATCTGTATGTACAACCAGATGCCTGGAGAATATTCCAGTAATGCAGATTCATTCTTAATAGCTATCAAGGTAACACAAGAAATTTTAAGTCACTCTATTGAGTTATAAACAAAAACACTAAATGACTGATTTTGGAACATGGTTGAACTTTACCTACAGTTTATATGGGATTGGAAGTTTGTGTACCTTTTGTGTTAAAGCTGTTTAGTTGTTACATTGGTGCAAATCTTGTTTAAATATGACAAGGTTACAAATAAAAAAATCTATAAAATGGTCCATTTCTTTATTATCATGGTTGGGTTGGTCGCAGCTGCAGGAAAAACATAAAAATTTGAAATCGCCCAAAAAACAAGTTGAATACTTCTAGCTTCATCTAACGAGCTCATCCTTGGATGATTAAAAGGCAGGATAAATGACAGGACCTCTGAACCTATAATGGGCTAAAAAAAGATAAAACTACAGACTGAGGGAGCTCATACTGCAGCAATATTAAAGAAAGCATGTGAGTCATGCTTTCTTTAATATTGCTGCAGATATATCTATGTAGTTTGGTCATTCAGTGTTTTGCTTTTGGGTTTTGTTTGCCATGTTTTGGGAAGTCTGTGCCAGGATATTATGACCTGATAAACCATCAGCCATTATCTATTAATTTGTTCATAATCAAAAGCTCCCCATATTATTTGCTTCACCAACCCAGATTTATTTGTCTTTAAAACTGCAAATCAGCCTAATCTAGCACATGTTTTCCAGCTCTGATATATATCCACCATATACCACGTTCTCACCAGCAGCCTAAGTCCACGCAGAGATGAGTTTGGGTGTTTCCACTCAAATATTTTTTTGTCATTTGGATGTTCTTTCCATATGGAAACCTGCATTTTAATGCCCAAAATTGCAAATTTTTTAAACCAGGTTCCAAAATAAGTGTTGTTTCCATGTTCACAACCCATGCATATCGTTCCTGAAGTGGCTGTGCCATATTTCCACCTCTGCTTTAACCCACCACCAGCTACAGCAGTTGTGGATTACAGTGCTGTGCTCATGCTGTGAAAGCAGCTCAGCTTGACATGGATTTTACAGCAACATCTTTATTTTTAAAAAAAATCTAAATTCCACACACTTATGCACGTGCTTAATGTGTTATTCTCTGGTTTTGGAGAATTTCTGAGGCAATGTTGCAGCATTACCATATGCTTTTTTCATTTCTTGAAACAATTCTACATATTTAATTAAATTGTTTCTGCCTCAGAAGAATTGACTAACTTATTTAGTGAATGATTTTTTGGGGTGAAATTGTTTAGATTATTACTTTCATATTAGGTTGATAGTAACAGTACTTATATATTGTGCCCACATATTTAACCATTCCATGTCTTGAAACTTATTTGCAGTGTAAAGAAAAGATCATATGAACATTTACTTCCCAGTTCCTTTTGAAAATGTGATTAACCAGGTTTTATTAATTTTGTCTTTTTCATTCATATGAATGTTTTAGCTTTGAAAGGAAGCCACATTCAGCATAATAGCGTGAAGGTCACAAATTGAAATGTTTTTACTCTGAATTGATTGAGGCGAAAATCAAATCAACCAGCCTCCGCTCCTGCAAGCTTCTTCCTGACTTTTTGTCCCCTTTCCCCTCACACACACTTTTATAGCTGTCAAAACTAAAATCAGTGCCTTCATTTCATCATTCAGTGTAAAGTTACATTCAAAAATTTCCTTAAATGATTTAAAGCTATAACCTGATTATGATTGTTCACATATTGAGTGTTTCTGTTTCAGGATTGTAAAATTCTGATCATTTCCAAAACCAAACAAAGAGTTTGACAGGGAGCAACCTGACAAACCTTACATTCTGTGTTTGCTGGTTTTTTGTTTTTTTTTTGTAAAAATCATGTTTTATCTACCATAGCCAAGATGGCAAACCTGGGAAGTTAGCCTTGACTTTTCTCTGAATAAAACAAATGACAGGTAGACCATGAAAAGAAACAAGAGCTGAAATGCCTTCAGATGTCAAGATCAAATAACAAGATGGACAAGCTGTCAATGCAGAAAAGAAAAACGAAATCCCCCCAAAAAAGCTGAATGGAAAATCCATATCTTTGGTAGGTTTGAGAAAAGTCTTCTTGGTGCAGGACAGCCAATGCAGCAGTGCTGCAAAGCTGTCCTTTAATAAATGCTTAATGGACTGTATTTATATATTGCTTTTCTACTCCTGTTGACCACGCAAAGAGCTTTTGAAACCACAAAACACATTCACCACACACACATCCGTTCAGGACTTCTTAGTCTATATGAGTTTACAGGCTTTGCAGGCTTCTCTTACACACACTCTATACACAAATGGACGTATCAGAGTCCAAAAGCAACGCAAAGTGTCCTGCCTAACTTCATTATGTGGTGTGAGGAGGATGGGGTGTGGGGTGTGGGAGAGGGGGTTTCGGGTGGGTGGGGAGGGGGGCCAATAAACTTTCCAATCCACACACACACTGATGCTGCTCTTTAGTACTGTAGGTAATGATCACACAGAAAGGATTTGCAAGCACAACTGAGGCTGAAAATTATTGCAAAATTTAAGTCAAAAGGATCCATCCTGCAAGAAAGGAACTCAGAATGAATCAAATGGACAGAATGAGAGAAACATAAACATATAACACCATAAGCACTGACAGGTAAAGTGAGTACCTTGGTGGACTCTTTCTGTGCCAATCCTCTGCTGGGAAAACGGACATCCTGGCATCCACATGGATGATGATTTGACACTAGTGATTCATGTGGCATGTTCAGACACTTATTATTTTCCAATTTCCCTCCAAGTATGAAAATATACCATTTATGTAGAGGATCAATTCAGAGATGCTGGAACTACCATATTTAGATGAGCTAGATTTTTCTTTTTGGACAAGTAGCTAACTCAGCACTGCTCAAAAAAGTTTTGGCATTTATGTGGATTTTCTTTGGCAGGTATCGCCCCAAAATGGGAATAAAACTACCCAGTATCTCAAAACATCACTTCTATAACAAACAATGCAATCCAGTAGTGCTTTCAATTATTAGCCAAGACAGTTTTCCCAAAGTATCCCCCTAATATTGAACTCATACTGAGATTCAATGAATTTTCAGGGTGAAACTGAATGTAAGCTTTGCTTTGCAACCGGTGGCAGCTGAGAGAGGACCTTGAATTAGATAAAAGCGGATACGGAAAATAATTAAAAGGAATGTAAAAGGAAATCACCGGGAATTTTTCAGAATCATTTACTGAATACTCTCACCTGCTGAGCTAAAATATAAAAATGCATGGGCTTCCTTAACAGTCCATCATAGAGCAAATAATTAATGAGCATTTGGTCTCAGAAGAACTGCAGTGAGCTCCAGTGAGCACGGTGGCAAGTTAGATTGTTCAGAGTTGCCTGCAGGTTTGAAATGATCTTCACATATCTGTCAAGCATTACAATGATCTCTGTACTAACAGTTTTATTTAGGCATAAAGATAGTTAAAAAATAATTAGCTATAAAGATGCATAAAACAGAGTATGAACTTCTTTTGTTTTTCAGTTGTATGATTTCATATCATCTCGCATCAACTCAGCTTATCACTGTTGAGTTTAAACTGAGTGTGTTCCCAAATGATTCCAGCCCAGAGTATACAAACTCTGCCAACATAAAGCTGCTTGCATCAGGATGTAGAAAAGTATGACAAGATAGCACTGTTTACTTGAAAATGATTGCAAATATCAGCCTGAAACTAGCAACTTCAGCACGAGAAACAGCAAGGGATGCGTCACTATCTACCACGTCTGGGTCCCGGCGCAGGGGAACAGTGGTACGTTTGCATTTTTGAATCTTCCCAGAGATATGTGGCATAAGGAAAGAAGCTGGTTTACAGGATACGTGGCCTGACAGTCCCATTTACAGCTGGCTTAGTAGGAAAACTGGTCATTACCAGCACAGCAACAGTCCACACTTAATTTATTCACTCTGCAGACCCCAAAGTATGTGAATATTCTGGTTCCCACAAACTTAGTAGAGAAGATTCTTCACACCTTTTAAGATAAGAGAGGGGTGGCACTAAAGGACGTGCAACACACAGGACATATACACTCTTGTTTTCTACTTGTACATTTCCATCCACGCCACATATTTTTAGCTCAGCGGTGTACCAAATCAAAACATCTATTTTGTCTATTTGGCAGGCCTGTCATGATGTTACCCGGTCCCACTCTGACATGCTGTCACCTATGTTGGCAGATGGTGAAATGTGGGCAAATAATTCATTTTTTAAGTCAAACTGGAGCATACAGAAATCCCTGCCAACACTTGCAAGTTTGCTGCAATGTAAATCCTCAACGGAACCAGCTAATTGTAAAAAGATGCAACTTAACTGCATGCATTTTTGCGGAGTGATAAAAGGGACGGGAAGGTCACTGAGAATGCAGCAGTCTTAAATCACTGAGAAGTTCTAAGCACAAACTTAAACATTCAGTTATGGTCACAGTCCACCAAGTCTCCTAAATCCTGGTGGAAGCTGCTCCCGGCTGTACATCTTGATGACTTAGCAGGTCTTATGCTGCTCTTGTGTCTTTCCACGAGATTCTTTTTTCCCCCGTAATAATTGTCTCTGCATAATCTTCCTCTTCAAATTGCAAAACTTCAAATCAGCGTAAATTTGTCACATTTTCAAAAAAGATTTTTTTTTTAACTCAGAATAATAATTTCCTTTTGGAATTCACAACCCCCCTCTTTCCCTCAGTGCCAGACTTAGATATGCTTCAGTTCTATCATTCTTTCTCCATCTTTTCTACTCTTCACTCTATTCCATTTATTATGTAGTATTAGCAGGGGTTCCTTTGCAGTGGGATCACTGAATGGTTTAGGGGGCCCCTGAGTTTGACAGGAATCCTTTACTATGCGTAGGATTATAAATATTTTGTGTCATGGTTCACTCTTTTATTCTTTTCATTTTTTCACTTTTTCCATGGGCCGACACTTCTATATATATTTTCTGTTTCTGCATCTGGTGGAATGTACTTTATTTGCATGTTTTTACTTATTAAGTGAAGAAATCCCCTCAATGTTGGGCAACAATAAAAGTATTTTTCATATTTAGAATTTGGTCACTTTTTGCATACACCAGCCTAAATATTAGCCCCACCTGTGTAGAGTGGCCTTGGGCTGCACTATGCAATCATGGCATCCACAAAGCACATCCGGTAATGACAATACCTACATCACCTGCTGTTTTTCTGCTGTGGTTGGGCACATTTGTCTGCTTAAATAGGCAACAGGCATGAGTACAACAGCTGTGAAAAAATGTGTTGGACTATGGGTTAAGCAAACTTTTACATTGGAAATCTTCAGATACACAATGAAGAGGTTGTCATAAAACCACCCACTGGGATGAGTCTGCAAAGTTAAGTGGTCAATAATATCAAAGAAGCACTTATGAAAAATGATCTAGTTAAAATGTTTTTCCTGTTTTCAGTTAAGTGGAAGTGTTTATGCAACAATGATCAAAGCCATACAGGGCAGGAAAATCACCAACTGTAAATAAAGCAAAAAAAAGTTTCATTACCTGTTTTTTTCTGTTAGTCTTTTTTATCTTTTTACACAAGATGACCACTTTAGTTATGTTGTTGAAAGTGTGTATGTTTGATTCTGACATTTATAGGGACATAATAGTGGTTTCAGAGGTCCTCAAAGTGTTTTGTTTGAGAAAGCTGTTTGCACTATGGTGCAATCATTAACACCACTGGCAAGTCCCAGTTTTATCTTTCCTGGATTAAACTAAACCAGTTTAAAGAGACATGACTGATTTTTAAACTATTCAAAGGAGAAGGTTTGATTTCTGCTAAGAAGTGATTGCTGGGGAGTGTGAACTATATAAGTTATTTAAATGCAGACCAATATTCAGCACAGAGACCTGCGACAAGACTACTTTCAGGCATGCAGGGAGAATCCACTGATTTATTTTCAGTAAATAAAGTACAGAGCACTTTTGTATATGCATAAAGGTAATGCTTCATGTCTCTGCTTGGGTAATGATCAAGAAGAACCTGCACTCAGAGATGTTTTCACAATGCACCTCCTCAGTTATGTAGATAAGCAGCATTCAGATATGGAAGGTATTGTTTGCTGTATGATTGCTTTCCATTTGATTGAATTTGTTGCGTACAAAATAAAAACTGAATGTCTGAAGCTTGAGTTAACCAAGGGTTGTTTTTAATGGTTTGTACTCATTAAAACATCCATCCATCCATCCATTTTCTGAACCGCTTAATCCAATTGGGTCGCGGGTGTGCTGGAGCCTATCCCAGCTGTCAACGGGCGAGAGGCGGGGTACACCCTGGACAGGTCGCCA
>JAVQJG010156798.1:0-22615 GCA_036024015.1 Craterocephalus amniculus
TTCAAACTGTATCCTACTCCTTGAATTTATGCTTGTGTTGTTCTCTCAAATGTACGTCGCTTTGGATAAAAGCGTCTGCTAAATGACGGTAGTAGTAGTAGTAGTAGTAGTAGAATAAAAGGTATTTTCCATCTTAGTTATTTCCTGTAATGAAGATGCAATTTAAAACAGATAAACAAACATTGTTGCTCGATCCTTGACATACTTCATTTTTCCATGTGACCTTCTCCATTCTTGATCCCTGTTGAACATAAATCTTGACTTTCATTTATTTTCGTGGCACAGAACACCGCGCTGAGCATGCCTTTTCAAAATCATTGAGTCTTTATCAGTTTTTTTTTTTTTTTTTTTTCCACTTTTCAGCACTTTTGTTTTCTTTCTGCCTCGCCTCCCTACACCTCATTTCTCTCTGCCCTGGCACCTCGGCACTTTTCTCCCTCTCCGTCTGTACATACTCCGGTAGGTTCGTGTCGTTCACAGAGGCACCGGCTTCTCGTTGGTCATTAATACCCGAGTTAAATGGCCTGTGACTCTTCCTGGCCTGGCGCGGAGGCAGAGATGTATGGTTGTAGCTGGTACTGTTTCTAGCAGACTTCCCCAGACAGCCTCAGATGTTAGCCAGCTTCAGCCCTGTTTGCAGGGAGGAAGACGGCAGGGATGGATGTAGGAGGGGAGGAGAAGAAATGTGGTGACATGTATGTTTGAAAAAGTGACTGTGAGGCCAAATGAATGTGGCCTTTTCACTTTTAGTGGGACGCTTGCTACGGTGCGTCACTGGCCGAAATTCCGTTTTATCTGCGGCCCGGCAGAGATGCTGCGGTGACAGAGATTTACACTTAGAGTAATTATGGACTCCAAAGACGACGTATTTACACCGGCTTTGCATCTTAAGGAACTGCGGTTGCATCTGGCAGCGTCGCTGTGTCAATTACTGGAGTTTCCTGAAGAAAAATTGCAATAATTTTGCTTCCACCTTCAGCAAACTTCAAGAAACATTTCGGACAACAAATCATCTGACCACTCTGCTTGCATCCACAGGCCACCTTGGAGAAGCAACACTCCCCCCGCCCCCTCCACACACACACACACACACACACACACACACACATGCACTCATCTCTTGCCTCCTCCTCCTTTCACATGACGAATCATCACCTAACAAAAACTTTGCTTGTTTTCCGCTCTCTTGCAACGAATTTCATTTCCCACCGCAAGCCGCCAACGGTCACCCCAGCTATCTTGATTGGGAGGGGAAAAAAATTTTAAGTGAAAATGCCAACACAGGAAAGCATCATTCCTGATCCGAAATAGCATTTTTTTCATCAAAAACCGAATTAAATATAAAGTCAGGTGGTGGCAACACCACCCACGATATGCGCATGTATGGCTCTCCTTCGGTAAACACACGCAGCTTTTAGACGGGGCCTTGGTGGTCCGACCGTGCTCCCTCCCCTTGCATTAGGGTCAGGCTGGCATCCGTTTGAAATCCAAACCTGTCCGAGAGGAGGGATGCTACACCCTTCTTGGCTCTGGCGACGAACCAGGTGGCATAAATGTGGCTCCTGGCCTGAGGTGGACAGATGCAGCTGACAAAGGAGATGCGTTTGGGTGTTGTGGAAATACGCACGTACGAGATATTTGGTTTAAGCAGCGAAATGCGAGGAAATGAGGTGAGAAGCTGTGAAGCGAAGGCTGGACTTTTTCGAACGCTGATTTAAAGAGGGTTATAAATCTTCGGCGGTGCTGGGTTCATCATGGAGCCAGCAGAGGAGCCTCCCTGGTCAGCTCCCCGGGCCCATGAAAGAAGTTATTCAAGGCCGCGGGTGGCGAAAGGTCTGGCACAGGGCTGGAGAAAAACGAAAAACGACGCTTGATTTGAAGACCGCAGAGCAAAAACAGAGAAGCCAAAAAGAGTTTTTCAGCAAACATTTTTTTTTTGGGTGTCTTTCTAGATCCCCCCCCACGATTCTCCAGAGGGGGAGTTGCTGAGTGTCAGAACGGACGAATCAGCATCTTTTACAGCAGAGTTTTTATTCCTGCATTGGCACAAACCTACTATTGTGATTTAGATTCAATTAAAACCAAAACTTTGCTCAAGAATTTGCTTTTCTTTTGCTTGTGCTTCCTCCCCCAGCATGAGACAGCAAGGTCATAACTTTATCTGTCACTCAGCATGTAGACAAACCCCCCGTAAATGTGGGAGGATGAGGATGCAAGAGCACGAGGGGGGACCAAACACCTGTGGAAGACAAAAACACAAAGATGGTCTTATATCCCAGCTGCAGGATGACATTGCTGCCTTCATATTGGAGCACATCACCCACGAGACGACTCAAGACAAACAGTTGTCATGACAACACAAGGTGCCCCTCATCCTAACAGAATGCAAGCCTCGTCCTTGATACAGCTTGTTCTCAGTCAAAATTTAAAAGATGTGTGTCACATTTATGCGTTTAAGTTGTGAAATGGTATGTTTTTAATTTGTTGTTTCATTTGTCATGATGTAAACAAAAAGCTCTTGAAGCGCCCCCCCCCCCATCTGGAAATGTTCTTTTCATGGTCTTTATCAGTCCTGTGCTGGGATTGGCACAAGTCAAGCTAAAACAAAGGAGCTGTCAAAGCGAGCTGGATGCCAGAACCCCCACCCATCTCCACCTCTGACTTCTACACAACAAGCTCCTTATAGTCCCTGCTGCAGCTGTGTGTGTGTGTGTGTGTGTGTGTGTGTGTGTGTGTGTGTGTGTCTGTGTGTGCATTTTAGATGTACAAACCAGAAGGTGACATGTTTTCAGCTCTTTCAGTTGTCTGACGTTTTCTTACTTAGAAATGGAGTGAAAAATGGTTGCATCTTTAGTTTAGGAGAAAAAAAAATGGCTGAAATATTCAGATTTGAATTTATTTTTTGGCTGAGTTTCTGAGGTTTCAACAGAGTCATTAAAGGCAGCGTGTGGAAATTTCATGTAAATACACAACCAACACGATAACAAAAGGGATGTTTATGTTCACTGTTATTCATCATAACACACATCCCTGAGGTCTAACACATAGATTAATGTAGTTTCACTTCTTATAACACATACAAGAGTGATTTTTTATTATGTATTATGTATCCATGCTTGCAATATTCTTGCACCTGAGAAGAGGGAGCACTATAACACCAGAAACAAAAATGTAAAAGAACCTTTAGGATTAAGTGAACAGACTTACTGTAGCCTTCATTCATAATTTATCTCATTGTGGGACTGATCTGGCTGTATTAGTGTCTCTGTTATGTTTGAAAGTTTAGCGGGTGAACAGGGTGTCTGAGTTAATTTACCACAAATACGCCTTTGGGGCAAATAATGGAGGATCTCTCAGAGGCAAAATCTCAGTGTGAAAAATAAGAGGAGCAGTGATGGCTTGATGAGAACATCTTTTTAGTGATAATGAGGTGCAGCCAATTGCCACTTATCACAACTATTTTTGCTGGCAGTCCTCTTCAAGGTAGTTTTCAAAATTGCCATAAACTGTCAGGTTCTGAATTATTGACACATTAAAATAAAAACTTGCTTTTCCACCTGCTACTGATGGATTCACATACCCTGGTAGACGTTGCAGTGCAAATAAAATTATGCAATTAATGTCCTTAAAGGGACTATACCTGATTTCACGTCCGGCTAGTTTTGGCGTGACGCTCTCTCTCTGCCAGGTTAATTTTCGGAACGTCCAGACTCCGATCAGCCAGTGATAGCGTTCCCATATTGATCTGGTATTAAGTTACGAAAGTTAAACCCCTTAGCCGAGAAAAAGCGTCACACAAAAGAAAAAAAAACTAGCCGCTATCGCTAACTAAGCTAGCCGGCCGTGAACTCGGGTACAGTCCCTTTAAGTTTTTACTGATACACTGTGTTAATGTAGTATAAACTCTACCTACTTGGTGCAGTGGCCTTTTGCTATTGTTACACTTATCTAGTGTGTAGTGTCTGTGTTTTCTAAGCCTTGTGAGCCTACCACAAGTGATATGTGGTGAGGGAAGAGAATATAGTTTTAAAATGAGGGAAGGATTTTTAGTTGAGAGAGGAATGATCACGTTAAAACAGGAATATTCCGTCAGCGCCATCAAGACTTATGGGTTAATTAATCATTGTCAAGGTAATTGTGCATTAGAGAGAGGGGAATAAACTCCTCAGCATCACTTACTCATAAAAGCAAAACCTGTAATCCAACTTCCTCTGCAGACCAGTTGGTTTTCATTCATGCTTTTAAGACTACATTTTACTGATTCAGTCTACTCATCACACTTCTAGTAATATGGATATTTGTTGAATAAGTATGAATGTAATGTATATATACACACATAAATTTGAATGTTTTATGAAAGACTATGCTCATATGAGACAAAACTTCTGGTTCTTTAAATTGATCAATTTATAGAATGATGTACATTTTATGATGTACACATCATAAAATGCTTTTTAAGCTCATGCTGTCTTCCTTTAAATCAAATGTTTTGAAAGTTTTTTGCTGCCAGAAAGCATGTCTTCTCTGACTTCTCTTTTAGGTGTTTGTAAAATGTATGAAGAACATCTGAAGAGGATGAATCCAAACAGCCCCTCCATTACTTATGACATCAGTCAGTTGTTTGACTTCATTGATGACCTGGCAGATCTGAGCTGTCTTGTGTAAGTAACTGTTTGGGTAAATAAGAGTAAAAAAATGCTTTGCATTCACTGTGCTGTTCACTTCCTCTAAAAATCGTTTTACTTTTAATGCAGGTACAGAGCTGATACTCAAACATACCAACCGTACAACAAAGACTGGATTAAGGAGAAGATATATGTCCTACTGCGACGTCAGGCGCAGCAAGCGGCTAAGTAAATGCATCTTTGGTGTGTTGTCCTGCTACAGATACTTGAAAGGAGTTAACTCTGTTCTGTGATTACGCAGCACCTTTATAGTTCTGTGTATTAGGACAACATGGTCAAGCTAACAAGGGAGGGCTTTTGTTTTATAGTATATGTTTATTATACTAGAATTTGGAAAAAGCATTTTTGGGGAATGGAATGAGGTGGAAAAATTTGGGCTTATACTGAAATTACAACTCAGTTTCAGTGCTTGACAACTTTTTCTCATTCTCATACAATATGTACATTTTTAATTGATACATGGCTAATGGGGCTAATTGCTGCAAGCAGTAATTGATTACAAGAGATTCCCTCCCGGGAGAAATTACCCATTGTTATGTCGAAAGTTTTGTTTCTGGTTGTCCTGTGGGTTTTGAATGCAGCCTATTTTGATAGAGATAGAAGTCAAGTATTTAAAACATCTTGAACAGTTACATTTTCCCATTTCATCTGTTATTTCCTTGTACACCTTGTCTCATGTAAAATGCTGTTTTTGTAAAACCTTTGTTTTGCGTAGCATCTGATTTTTAAACCAGTATCTGTTGTCTTTGATTTACACAAAATAAAAAAAATATTTCTGACTTGTCTCCACTCTCTTTACACAACTAAAGTATATTATCACTATATGGTGTTACTCTGGGGAGTATGCTGTGAAAAAATTATGTCCATGTGACCAGTGTATCTCTAAATTCAGTGAATTATCACACTTTTTTTGGTTAGAATTAAGCGAGTATTGTATATATTTGTATTAAGAATAATAGAGAATTGCAACCTGTTATAGAGATAGAAATATGGAGCTGTGAAATCCTTGTGCAGCAGTATTTTTTTACATTCTAAAGTCTAAATTTTTCATTGAGTTTTTACATATTTTCATGATTTCCTTTTTATGTTTTTGGGTATGCAACTAAATAAACTCAAGACAAGATACACATACAATGTCGACAGGATACAGTGTTTTTCCATATATATTGTTTGCTACATTATAGCTACTGTACAAGCGTCCGTCGATCATCCTGGAACATTCTCTTCTGCCTTGTACTGTCTCTTTAAATGTGGCGGGCTGCCCTGTTGCCGTGCTGGAAACCCCGTATTGACTCTGAAGGGACCCAAGATGGCTGAATACTCACGGGGGGCACATAGCAATTATCTGAGCAAGACGTCTGAAATGAATGGCAAATAGCGTGATAATGTAAAGCGCTACCTTGATGTAATTATACTACTCCTGTTTATTGGTTTGCATATTTTGTGGAACGCTTGAAAATGAGTAAGGAGAGAGTGGTCTCTCCGCGGCCCCGAGCCAGAACATGGCGGAACACTTGGGGAAGAAGTAGCAGCTAATGCTAGTTAGCTGGCATATTGTTAAAGAAAAGTAAATTTGCAAATTTAGATGTAATACGGTTTTTTGTATTCTGGAAGTGTGAAATAATATTACCGATACATTATTGAATCTAGTTTGTTTCAGAAGTCCCTTACATTGAATTTGTGGAGCGTAGCCAGTTAGCGTACTAGCTAGCTCGTGAGATTTGATAGCTAGCGTTACATGCAAGCGTACAGACTGTACTGATAAGTAGGCAGTTGTTATGTGAGCACGCGATCTGGCCAGTGGATTTTATTGTAAACACTCGTATCTCCACCATACATTTGAGCATTTGACATGTCTTTTGTCTGCGTTTTTATTAATGCAAACGTCAGTGTTCGCAATGTTAGAGTGTCGTTAGCGCTCTACAGTGGTGTGTGTACTGTTTCTGTTCGGCGCTCAGCCCGAGTCCCTGGCTAGCTGTATTGAGACAGTTTGTTAAAAATAATTACATGTATAGTTTTTAAATGCAGAATTTGTGAGGGACAGGTATAGCTTATTCTTAAAAGTGTTTCATTTTGAAACCTTTTAAAACAACCAAAACCCTGGTTGACCCTGCTAAAAAACATTATCAATACTCCATTGAAGAAGTTGACAGGCGTTATAAGTGAACTGAAGTTGTGGCGTTACTAGGTGAGGCAGGCGCCCTGTAAGAGCCCAAGAAAGCCCAAGAGGGGGATACCAGTTAGAATCAGTTGCCAGGATGACGGACACTCGTCGACGAGTCAAAGTCTATACCCTCAATGAGGACAGACAGTGGGATGATCGCGGGACAGGACACGTCTCCTCAGGATATGTGGAGAGATTGAAAGGGACATCATTACTGGTTCGAGCTGAGAGTGATGGTAAGTCAGCGACCAAGAAACCCACGAATAGCTCTTTGCAGTCTAACTTTTATAGTAGACTGCAAATACAACTAAAAGTTGGTTCAACTAGATGCCTTCCTACCAAGAATGCACACTTACATTTCTTTTTGTTGTAGTAAATGCTTATCTTTACGGTACCCATTGTTTTCATCCTACAGGCTCACTACTTTTGGAGTCCAAAATCAACCCAAACACAGCCTACCAGAAACAACAGGTCAGTACACAGGGTGCAGTTTACTGGAGTCGAATATGGCTTTTATTTATGATGTGTGTTGGTTGTAAGTTTGTTTTATTTTTCTTTTGCAAAGGATACTTTGATAGTATGGTCAGAGGCTGAAAACTATGACCTGGCACTTAGCTTCCAGGAAAAGGCTGGATGTGATGAAATCTGGGAGAAGATATGCCAGGTAACTGTACTACTTTCTGTCTGATATCTGTCTACTGTATGCCATCTGTCAAGTTTCTCAGATGTGTTCTGAATAAAATGTTCCAAATACTATATCCTTATCTCATTGTTCAGGTGCAGGGAAAGGATCCTTCAGTGGACATCACACAGGATGTGGTGGATGAATCTGAGGAGGAGCGCTTTGATGACATGTCATCGCCAGGTCTGGAATTGCCCCCATGTGAACTGAATCGCTTGGAGGACCTTGCTGAACTGGTGGCCTCTTCACTCCCATCACCCCTGCGGCGTGAGAAACTGGCGCTGGCTGTGGAGAATGAAGGCTACATCCGAAAGTTTCTCGAGCTGTTCCGTATGTGTGAGGATTTGGACAACAGAGAAGGATTGCACCATCTGTACGAAATAATAAAAGGCATCTTCCTGCTGAATCGCACTGCGCTCTTTGAGGTTATGTTCTCCGACGAGTGCATCATGGACGTCATTGGTTGTCTGGAGTTTGACCCATCACTGCCACAGCCAAGGCGGCATCGGGATTTTCTTACTAAGACAGCCCGCTTTAAGGAGGTTATTCCCATTTCTGATCCTGAACTGCGGCAGAAAATCCACCAGACGTATCGCGTGCAGTATATTCAGGATATGGTGCTGCCCACACCCTCTGTTTTTGAGGAAAACATGTTGTCCACCCTGCACTCCTTCATCTTCTTCAACAAGGTGGAGATTGTGGGCATGCTACAGGTGAGGCAGATTTGTTGTAAGGATTTCTCTAGTGATGGATTTTTTTTATTTTTCAAAGTATTTTCTGCAACTATTTTCACGGAAAAATGCTGGCTCAAAGCAGATGGTGCAAGTCTGTATGAGCTTGTTACTATTTTTGTAAATAGACCTGTTGGAGCAATAAGTTTGCATTTCAACTGGTTTTTAATTATCAGAAATGTCATTTTGGGATTGTAAAGACATCACAGTTTTGTTTTACTGTCTCTCTGCAGTTTGAGATTGTTTGTTAGTATTTTATGGTCATGTGACCTTTGTGTTTTTGTACTATGTCAACTCAGCAGTGTTTGTGTATGGCTGTCTCCATAGAGATAGAGAAGTGTTGTGTAAATCAGTTATGCTGTGCCAGAGGAAAACTGAAACGGGCACACTGTTGCCTCTGGTACAATGGGCTGAAGTTGTACACCAGTGAGATGAACCATTCATTCCTCTTAAGTGTAAAATGTAAAAGTAAAAACATGTTTTTAATGTATTACGTCTATTTGTAGTCATAATTCAATGACACTGATATTTGGCATAAAATATTGGCCATTAAATCCTTTTTGTCTGGCATTTCCCTGGCAGACTTTCCTCAGGGTGGACTGCAAATGTTGGAAAATAATTATTACTTTTTTTCCAAAAAAATGAACTGTAAATTAGTTAAGTTATAGTAAATAAATTATTAGTGGATTTGGTGAGGGTTTTTTGCTTGTTAGATTAGTACTATAAACTATTTTGTTAGACTTTTGTCAGATTCAAGTGTGTGGTTGTATCTCATTATCTTTGCCATCTATTTCTTACTTTTTCATGGTCTCTCTTCCTCTATTTAATGTCAGGATGATGAGAAGTTCCTTACAGACCTTTTTGCACAGCTAACAGACGAGGCTACCGATGATGACAAAAGACACGAACTGGTATGACTGTAGTATTACTGGCTTTATTCATGAAATACTACTGACAGATACTTCAGCTGGTTCATTTTGTGCTTTTGTTAATTGAATCAAATTTTTTCTTTCTGAATTCCCTACAGGTAAACTTCCTGAAAGAGTTCTGTGCATTCTCACAAACATTACAACCTCAAAACAGAGACGCTTTCTTCAAGACATTGTCAAACATGGGCATTCTACCTGCACTAGAGGTCATACTGGTGAGTGAATTGTGGTTAGTTACCATTGAAGAACATTATTTTCTCAGACGTAGTGGAATATTTGGCTTTGGGAGGACATAAATCCTCTCAGAGATGGGTAAATAACTTGGGCACTGATACTACTCTTTTCCCTTGGGGTTATAGCTCATTTCATAATAAACTGAGAGTTGAACTAGAGGATGTCGTCTTATGCTAGTCATTGTGAATGCCCCATTAAGCCCTTTTGGAGAAGAATCAGACTCCCATTTGATCCTTTGAGTATTAATTTTCAGTAGGTTGTTGTTACACAGTCCTGTTATTTGTGTCATGTTTTTTATTTCTTTATTCAGCAAGGACAGAACATATTAAAAAAATAAAAGAACACTTCTAAATGTTCCAGATTAAGTCTTAAGGCTATTTTCTATTGTTGTTGATGCCCAGGCCTTACAAAGGCTCCCCTGAATAAGGAAGGACAGAAACAGAATATAGTTATCAGTCTGGGAATATTAACTAATAAGATAAAACTGATCAAAAAGTGTTAAAAGTGTAGCTTTTGCTTTAGACTGTGAGATTAACAATTTGATACAACCACTGATTCTGCTTCATCTTCTCATATGGAGCATGACTCGGCATTTATTTCTACTAGTGCTGGCAAAAGCGAAGCTGTTACATTGTTGTTGCAAGAAGTGAGGACTTAGTTCTTGATGCTGCAAGAACAATAGAAAAGTTAGTTTTGTTCCTGTCAAATCAATTTCTACTTCACAAGAAGTTTTGTCTAAAACGGGCAAACTGGTTTGCTCTGTGTAAGAAGAGGCACATAATTTTGAAATGCATTGATCACACATTGTGTTAATACACAACAATAAAATTGGATAGGGATGTTGCAGTAGGGTATTGCATTCCTTAAATATTTGTAAGCAAGATGCTGTATAATTGCAAGATGTACTTGTTTCCTCGTACGTTTTATTTTTACTGCTTCGATCCCTTCTGTTTGTATGTCTGTATTCTGTGTTTAATCCCTGCTTACCCTAGCATAGAGACGAATGACACTGTTGTAAAAAGTCCAGAGACGGTTGGGTCTTCACCTTTAACTATACAGTGGTGTGTGCTGGTTTGAAATTAAGAGTGATGTACATGAGACATCTGGTTTGGCGAAGAGCGGCACAGATGAGAATCATGTAAACTGTAGTCAATTGTAGAACATAGAATTTGGTGATTTGTGGTTGCCATTGATCATCCTTACTCATTTAAGAGTTTTTCACTGTGCCTGAGCAAAATGAACCAAAATATCTGGATAAAAATTGGTGGCTTCAGGTTGTAAAAACATGAAGCAGCCGCAAAAAACAGTACAAATTCAAGTCCAAATAGATAATTATCATAAAAAAGATTAAATTAAAAATCCAGAAGAGGGCAATTTAACATTTCAGAGTTTGAAATGTTCAGTTTAATTTGTTCAGGGAATCTAGAACAGTAGTTAAATTGATATTTCTGCTTCAAATAAAGACACTTTTCTAAACCCCTTTATTTTTCACAATACCTTAAATCTGTGTCTGTGTAATTATCAAAAACATTTCTTAAAATGTAATCAAATGACCAGCTGAAAAAAAAATTGGGTGCACCCAAATGAAAATGATGAGCATCAGTGCAACCAATGCTGTGAGTAACTCTGGAGCCCTGACTTAAATTCTGTCTATGTACCTTTTACACATAATAGCATAGTGGAGTTGTTGGAACAGAACCACCCTGATCAGGCTGTGTGAAAACAAAGAATGATGGGGAGTCTGCAGTTTCTGGAGTTGCGCACTGGTAAATTCACAACATGAATAGAGGGGATCATTTTGGAGTCATTCATGACTGATTTTCATCCAGAGATATGCAATATTTCTGCTGCTGGTCCAGATTAACTAAATGATCTGTCATTGTGAAAACAAAAGAAGAAAGAGATAAACTGCTTTCTCTTCGTTGAATTTATGTGTCGATGTGTGAAAATACTACAGGTGTACTTTTGGATCAGTAACTGTGGCTCCTTGCATGAATTTAGCCATTGATGCCATCCATTGCTTGACAGGTCATTTTTAAAATGAGATGAAAAAAAAGGTACATACCCACTTTAAAAAAAAACAACTATTCAGCTTTACGGTTACTCAGATTTGGCTGTGTGGTCAGGCTTGCTTTGTTGTTTTGAGGAAGCAGAAGTTAGGTCAATGTGAAGGAGACTAACACAGTCTTATATTAGTTGCATTACCAAAGTGTTTCATTTTGCCTGCCATTTTTCTGAGTGTGTGTGTCTTGATTAAGTTTGTGCTTTCCAGTAAGTTTACTGTAGGAGGTTTGCCCAGATGTCCTCTTCCAAAACACTCAGTGCATGTTTTTTTTATTTTCCTTGAACGCTCAGTTTTCTTTGTGTCTTAATTGTTTGGGTGAGGCTGCAAAATCACCAATTAATATTTGTGTACTATAGTGTACAATAGTGGATACACACTCATGATATAATAATTAAAACAGTTTACTGTTGCATTAGCAACATTGCTAGCACACAGGTCTATGTATTTGTAAAGGAAATTGAATTCTCATTGTATATCCTTTAACTGAAAATTGCATTAACAAATTGGTTTTTGTCATCCAGGGAATGGACGATGTTCAGGTTCGTGGGGCAGCTACAGATATCTTCTCTTATCTGGTGGAGTACAACCCCTCCATGGTACGAGAGTTTGTCATGCAGGAATCTCAGCAGAATGATGATGTAAGTTTGTGTAAAGGAACATCCGGAAATTGCATCAGTTTCTATCAGAGGATCTTTATGGTTTGGGTGTAAACTAATGTTTTGTCCTTCCAGGATATCCTTCTGATCAACCTGATCATAGAGCACATGATCTGTGATACAGACCCAGAGCTTGGTGGAGCAGTGCAGCTAATGGGCTTGCTACGGACTCTGGTGGATCCAGAGAACATGCTGGCAACTGCTAACGTGAGTTCACACACACACTGCTTCAACACAAAATATATCAGATTTGAGTGACTTTTGACTTTAAACTTAATCAGGATCAGTCAAAATGTATTAAGCAAAGACACCGGTTATGTTCCTATATGTCTTGATAGAAAGGAGGAGTAAACAACTAAATAATGTGTGGAGTCTGAGTCGTGTTCTACATGTTCACACCACACAATATATTCTTGAAAAGAAAAAGAGAATTGTATTTTTATTCCAGTAGATTTTATTACAGAAACATTGGCTTGATCAGAAAAATAACTTGTTAATAGCAATTCTTTCAAGAGCTGAAGAAATATTGTCATTGCTGGAAATTTAACATGTTGAATCAGATATCTGCATCCTCACTGCTTTGTTAGATGCTGGGAAGGCGTTTTGTGCATTGCTTTTAAAACCTTTTTTTTCTCCAGAAAACTGAAAAGACAGAGTTCCTGAGCTTCTTCTACAAGCATTGTATGCACGTCCTTTCAGCTCCACTACTAGCCAACACCACAGAAGAAAAACCCAGCAAAGGTACTGCATATCTTTGAGCTGAGTTTACATGTGTAGCATTTTTAAAATCTTTCCAACATATGTTTTTTCATTATCCCTTTTCCTCCTTTTTGCAGATGATTTTCAAACATCCCAGTTGCTTGCCTTGATTTTGGAGTTGTTAACATTTTGTGTTGAGCACCACACGTATCACATAAAGAACTACATCATCAACAAGGATATTCTCAGGAGGGTACTGGTGCTCATGGCCTCTCAGCATGCCTTCCTGGCACTATGTAAGTCGCATGCATATTCTTAAATGTATCTTTTACTGTCACTACATGCCAGCTTGCTGCATTCATATGTTTAACAATATAAGGATGAATCTTCTCTAGGTTTTAAATAATTTGATCTTGGGTGCAGCATTGTGACAATACTTCAACATGTCCAGTAAGGATGTGGCTTATGTTAACAAATCCCCCACCTCTGTAGCAACTACTGCACAAGTCAGTTGTCAAGTTTGAGAGTCTCTGCAACTTTCCCAAGCAGCAGGCTGTCGAATTATTTTTCTCAGCTTCTCAATTATTATTCTGGCTGAACAGGATCAGGAAATGGTCTTTGTTAAGGTGCAGCTTCTGCATGGGCCTCTATCCTATAACTACTGTCTGGCCTTAAAGGGACTATACCCGATTTCACGGCCGGCTAGATTAGTTAGCGATAGCGGCTATTTTTTTCTTTTCTTTTGTGTGACGCTTTTTCTTGGCAAAGGGGTTTAACTTTCGTAACTTAATACCAGATCACTATGGGAACGCTATTACTGGCTGATCGGAGTCTGGACGTTCGGAAAATTAACCTGGCAGAGAGAGCGTCACGCCAAAACTAGCCCGATGTGAAATCGGGTATAGTCCCTTTAAGGATATTAGAACCTGCACCCTCTGAGCTTATGCTCCTCTCATCCTTCGCTGTAGAAGTAATAACAGGGCTTTTCTCTGACAGCCTAATGGTTACATCCTACTCTGTCTGAAGTTGGAATTAGTTGCTTCCTGAATATCTGTTACTTTGCAAAAGAACTGGTGCTGAATTTGGACATGATTTCCACATTTAAATCTTTCTTCCCAAGTCTGCACTACAGCACTGCATTTGAGCCCGAGGACCGGGCTTAGTGCTCATTATCACTCTGTTGGGCACGTATATTTATAGACTTATATTTCTATGTGTGCAGGTGCCCTGCGCTTCATGCGGAGGATCATTGGTCTTAAAGATGAATTCTACAATCGTTACATCATGAGAAACTTCCTCTTTGAGCCCGTCATCAAGGCCTTCCTCAATAATGGCTCCCGCTATAATCTCATGAACTCTGCCATCATCGAGATGTTTGAATATATCCGAGTGGTGAGTATTTCCAGAAGTCGTTGGCAAATTTTCTGAACTTTTATCTTGTATTACTTGGTTTCACTGATCATAAGAATCGCCATTGACTTATTTTTTATATATGTATGTTTTTTTTATTCCTTGTTCAGTTGAGAGCCGTTTAATTGCTAATGATGGGATACATGTTATTTACTACAAACTTGTCCAACTTTTAGTGTTATCTGAAGTTTTAAACTGTACAGTGTTGTCTACCAGATTTTGCTACTTCATTTGTATAGTCTGTAAATTACCCCTCATTTAATACTTTTTCCCCCCCTATCTCTTGTATGTATTTCTTTTGCCTCCCATTATCCCTAGGAGGATGTGAAGTCTCTCACAGCTCATATAGTGGAAAACTACTGGAAAGCTCTAGAGGATGTGGACTATGTCCAGACATTCAAGGGCCTAAAGCTGCGGTATGAACAGCAGCGAGAGAGACAAGACAACCCCAAACTGGATAGGTGAGAAAGCAAAGATGCAATGCTGTTGTTACACTGGGACTAATTTGATCATGACTGAATCATGGTAAATAACCTTGGAAGAATAATGGGATATATAGAGACTTTGTCACACAAGATATAGAGTAAAAGAATATTGTTTATATCGGATTAGCTTGTTTTGAGTTAAAAATATCACAATTGTATCTTTGTTATGGTCATTGAAAAGTATTTTAATCATTTTAATACACATCTAATTTCATTTAGTCAAATATTTTAATCTACATATGCTTCTGATCCTTAATAAAAGTGCATTTATTATTCATGAACATGATTTTGAACCGTCTTTTTGATCACTTGACGACAAACAATTTATATTGAGATAATATATCACATATCGTGATTCATATCGCCCAGCCCTATTTTCTTTGTTTAACCCTTACTTTATTTATACAGTAGTTTTTATACTGTGTTCAACGTCATCCTGCCTATCTTATCGAATGTTTCTTTTTTTCTTTGTGGGGGCAGTTTTGATATATTTTATATTGGGACATGTACTGTGTTTGCTATTAAAACAAGCACTTCAGGTTTCCCAGCTCAACAAAAAGAGCAAACTAATTGCTGAGATTGTGTAACGAAGCAGTTACATCTCACTGACAGTTGGTACACTGAGAAATCTGAAAATGAAACTGCTGAGCAGGTCGCTCATGATTATAAGCAAATGTTGGAGCAACAGCATTGCCAATGTTTACCAGCTGTTTCCCATTCATTGCTCTTGGGAGTTTTTGGGAATCTCAAGTTCATATAAATTTCAGGCGTTCGTTAAAAACAAGTGCTTTATATTTTTATTCCACCCCCCCCCTTCCACCACTACATGTTTTTATGCCTTTGTATTACAAATGATGTATTTAAAAAACAATATATACGTATTTTGAGTTTCTGCTTGTTTCTTTAATCATCATCTTTGGCAGCATGCGCTCTATCCTCCGAAACCACCGCTTCCGTCGTGATGCAAGGACGCTAGAGGACGAAGAGGAGATGTGGTTCAATACAGATGAAGATGACCTTGAGGATGGTGAAGCAGTTGTTCCACCTTCTGACAAAATGAAAAGCGAGGAGGACCTCATGGAACCCATTAGCAAATTCATGGAAAGAAAGAAATGTAAGTCTGGGACAATGTCCTTTTCTTTTTGGTTGTTTTGTTTTCTGACTAGAAAAGAGAAACCAGCCCTTGTTATTACAGTATTTTAGGAATGAATACTTTAGTGGTGTACTCTATGATTAAATGTTACAGAATAATCATTAAGCCACACTGGAGAAATTATCTGACAAAAATGTTTTTGTCTGCCTTTTCATCTGAACCTTTAGTGAAAGACAGCGAGGATAAAGAGGTGATGGGGAAGTCGAGCTTTTCAGGCAGGCAGAATCCAAGCTTCAAACTTTCCTTCTCCGGATCCACTAAAACCAGCCTGTCCAGCCCTCCTTCATCCGCCTCACTGAATGCAGGTTCTCCAGGATCACCTGGTTCTCCAGGTTCAGGGGCGCGGAGTTCACCCCCTACCACAGCTGTAACCACAAAGGTCAGCTTTTGTAAAGTTTCCCAGTAAAATCCAACAGTTTTCATGAACAGAAATCAAAAACTGGTTTTAACAATATCTGTTTTAGTTTAGAAAACACTTTTTGTTTTAACTTTTAGCTAAGAAACTTCACACCTAAATTGTTCATTTTCACACTAACCCTTTTCTGTATCACATGTACTCATCAGCATAACCAGTCTGGCCACTGGGCAGCACTTACTGTGTAAGGTTTTATTTAGATCGTGGAAAACAAGGATTAATGGAATGATATAAGATCATATGTAAAAGTGGGTGATATGCACATTTTAGTTCATGAGCAGTTCCAGATAGTATTACAGCATATATGAAACTGAACTGCATCCAGTACCAGACTGATTAGTTTAACATAGAGACACTGATGAAAGCAGAAGTTTTCAAATAAACCTCAGCCTATAATGTAAGCCATCACAGTTCTAAGTTTTTTGTTTGTTTGTTGTTAACAATATTATTTCGATCCTGACAGCAGGTACACATGGCATAACATTTACATGTCAGACTTTTTATGACTGTAAAACCCCCTCAAAAGTTTTATCAAACTGATTGTAATCGTTTCTCTCACCTGCTTCAGGGAGGTTTAGTGGGACTGGTGGACTATCCTGATGACGATGAGGAGGAAGAAGAAGAAGAGGAGGATGGGGAGAGTAAAGAGGACCCTCTGCCACCTACAAAGAAATCAAAACTGAGTTCGTAAAGATTCACGTTAGCAGCTGTGCTCTGCTCAGATAGTTTCCGGAGCATGGACTTCTCACAGAAATGATCAAACTTGTAAACAAATTGAATGAATGAAAGCCACCCCTCAACGTCAGAGGGTGGCCAAAAGAGGAGCAGACTGTTGTTGAATTTGAAGCCTCCTCAGACTTACCCTATTCATACAAGTGCCAATCAGGAGACCAGGAATGGAAACACCGTCTGAAACATGGAGTAGACAAGCAGAGGTTTTGGGGGAGAGAAGATCTTCTCTTCTAGATCTGTATTGGACTCAGACAGCATGAGGCTGGTTGGAGTTTGTTGATTTGTTAACTGAAGGAAAAGACCACATACTAATACACATGTACATGCAGACTGAAATCCCACAGAGCGCATATGCTCGGACCATAACTCACTGCCCCCTCCCCCTGCCCCCCACTCAGGGAAGTACATCACAGTGGCCCAGATGGGTCAGCCAATTCAGACCCAGAACCACCAATCGCACCCCCATCCCCTTTTGAGAGTCCACTTCCTCTCTTTCCTTTGTACTTTTTTCCCTTCTCTGCTCTCGTTCTCCTCTGTGTCAGTTGCTTTTCATCCTTTTTTAAGTTAGTATATACGACCAGATGGGAGGCAGCATGCGGCTGTCCTTGTTGTCATTTGAAGATGTCATCATTGTTGTCATTCCTCAGAGGATGCTCTTTCTCTGGAGAGAAAAAAAAAAGCCAGCAGTTTCTTCATTTTCTTTTTTGTTCTCTATTTGTCTCAATCTTTCACCTGTTTTTTGTAAATGACAACAAGAAGACCTGCCTTTAATGTTCAGGACGTTTTCAGTCACACTTGAACAGGTTTTTAAAGACCTCAGTAGGTGAGCTAGTTTTACCCTTTTTGCCCTTTGAAACTGCAGATTTTTTGGAGAATTTGTAATCCCATCTTGATTAAAGATTGAGTGGAATTCTAGATGTGATGAATTTTGTCATATCTTTTCTTTTTTTCCCCCCCTTTTACATGAGTGTACACTTAGTTGTTCAGAAAATTTGGGACCATTAAAAATGATCTTTGCTGTAAGATGTCCTCATATCTTTGTCCTGATAACTCAGTGTTTCTCTGCTGCCTCTAACATTTTTCTGGTCAGTCATGGTTCCTTTTGAGTTTATCAATAAGCTGCAAGACAGAGCCGTACTATGAAAACTAAAGATCTGTCTTACTAGC
The DNA here is from genome assembly GCA_036024015.1 of Craterocephalus amniculus. Lineage (NCBI taxonomy): Eukaryota > Metazoa > Chordata > Actinopteri > Atheriniformes > Atherinidae > Craterocephalus > Craterocephalus amniculus. The sequence goes on from JAVQJG010156798.1 coordinate 18,208, forward strand.
AGAAACATGGACAGTGAATTTAAATGAATCACTATCCAGTGTTAAATGTACCTGCTTAACTTGTTTTGCAGCTATAATGGAGTCAGTTTGGCTTAGGAAACCAGTTTGTAAGCTACCTGCTGATTGGTCTGACTTTTACTTTTAAGATTTATTTCAAACTTGCTTCACAGAGGTTATTCTGGGACAAGTAATTATATGAACAATCCTGCAAACGAATGTGACAACTGGTGTGACAACAGCGTCAAGACCGTCAAGAATGCACTATTCTGGAGGGGAGGGTTATATTCTGGTTGTTGTCCACATGATCCACCAGGTGGCGCTCTAGTTCCACAGAATTCTAGACCACTAGGTTTCACCTGCCAATGTGTAATAGGGTTAGTTATTTACAAATATTCAGACAGTTTAAATATGTTTGTGTGCATTTTAGCCAGCTGTTTTAGGATAACTTCTGCAGTGCACATAAAACTACTAAAATGATGCTCTAATACTTTTATGCATCATACCGCATTTACTTCAGTTTGAACGCAGAAAGGTGATGGGAGTACTAATCCTCTGATTGTTTGAGACTATTCTCTTCTAGGAAAAAAAAGACTACTGAAGTTAGGTTTCATTTAAAACAATCTTTTAGATGGTTTACATTATTGTAGCAAGTTTATATAATTTAAACTGCATATTTGGTTATAATGTCTCAGTAAGTGAACATGTATGTTTGACCAACTTTCTTTGTCATAACTGGAAACCATGTTATTCTGGTGGATGTTTTTTTCCTCCCAGTTTAGTCAAATTTGTTTAAAAAAAATGTCTCTACCTCCCAGCTTATGTGGTCAGCTCAGTGGGAGTTAGAGTACAACTCCAAAACAAACAGCATCAAGGCCACCAAGAAGTCACTGTGTTGTCCTTCCAAGTGCATTGTGGCCTTCAAACATTGTTTATTAATTAAAACCCAACAGAAGAGGATCACTGGGTGCCCAGTGTGCAACGAGAGCCATCACACAACGCCTATTAAGGCTCCCATTGACATGAAAGTCTTCTCCAGACAACAGCAGCTTTTGAAGAGCAGCCCTCCCTGCCAGCCTCTGTTTGCTCCTCAGCAGGAGTGTGGCAGAGGCTGTGTGTGTTGGAGGGAGAGGGAGAGAGTGTGTGTTTGTTTGTGCCTTGTGTCTTTGCCACTGGAGAGGCCAGCTTGCTCCTGGTGCCAGCCACTGGTCCACCAGAATGTCAGCCCCACTGCCAGTGCCAAGTTGCCCTGTCCGCCTGTATGTCTGCCAGGCTGAAGAGTCCCCATCAGGGACACTGCTGTCCCGTTTCCTGCTGGCTCAATGAAAAGCCTCTTTGACAGCTCTCTTGATCGGCTCGGCACCCGAACCACTTGGTCTGCTGGTTATGAACTTTATCTACATTGATCACATCAGGGGGAAAAAAAAGCATCGGTGCATATGCCAGCAAATTATATAGCAGCAGGGGCTACAGCATTACTGTATTCAGACTAAACTCTGTATGTTTTTATAAAACATTGAAATAACTCCAACTCTCAATCAGGAAAGTAATAATACACTACTGTGAAAATACAGATCAGCACTAATGACAAGTTATTTATTCAGGGCCACATGTCCTTGTATTATCCTGACAGTCACAGCACCAGTTACACCAAGAACACTTATTCTGGGTCTTTTGAGCATATCAAAGGGTGGTCTGGCAAATAAAATTATATTTTTTATAAGGAAACAAGATCCATATTCCTATCCATGTTGCCTGTTCAGTTTAGCTGAAACAGGCAAACAGTCAAAGCCACCTTGCTGTTGGGACAAAAATGGAGACCTGCCATCATACCAGAAACCTCTAAATAAACATGAGTTAGATTTAAAAATAAATAAATAAAAAAAGAAAATTTTGGTTTATACTGAACACTTTAATGCACTTTTTCAGTCTGATGATTTAAAGTTTAAGATGCTCAGTGACAATGAAAATTGTTCAGTTTGTGCTGAAACAGTTGTCTTCTCCACCAGCCACAACCCTTAATTTCTTACAGGGAAATTATTTAAACTTTGTCTTTTGCATCATTATCAATCCAAATAAATAGTTGTGAAAAATGACTAGATGTGGGGGCCTCTAAAAATGTGAACCGAAAAAAAAACTCCTGCCAACCTAAGCTCCAGACAATCTGTAGGGGGAGGTAGAGACCACAGTTAGGTTACTGGGAAATAAACCTGCCAATTTGCACCTATTTGTGTTTTTAAATGCTAAAGCAAACCAATCTTTTAAAGGAAGACTATGTCATTTAAATACCATGTAATCCAGCTCACCAAAATCAGGATATGAAATGGGAAATGTGGCACACATGCAATTTTCGGAAACCCGGCCGAGGTTGTCAAAACATCCACACAAAGTCCACCTTCATGTCTCCCCACCGGGCCCGGCGTCGCGGCGGACAATGTCCTGTGTTCCTCGGCACAAAGTGCTCTCTGTGTCCGCCGCAGCTCCGCCGCTTCCATGGCGGCGACTGGCCGCGTTAAGCTCTACATCCGCCGCGGTGTGTGATTAATCACCGTGTTAAACCGTGGAGCTCAGCGTCCCCGAGGCGGAGAGAGGGCGGCAGGCCGACCGGGACCCCGGGGCAGCGGTGACGCCCCGGGTCAGCATCCGTCGGTAGCAAATGAAGGAGTGGAGAAAAGTCATCATCCGTCACATCTGCTTCACATTAAGCCAGAGGTGAGATGCCGTTACAACCAGAAGTAGCTGCAGCCTACTTTCCATGAGGTTTCCTTTTTGGAAACGGAATTGGTGGATGACAGATAGCTAGATTAAGTCAGAAGGTCTCCAGAATGACATAATGTGAACATAATTTCAACATCAAAGAAAGGCAATGAACCTCTTAGACATGGGCCCCAACAGAAAGAAAGTCAGGCCTGTAGTTGATACCTGAGAGATTTTCACAGCATCTACTTATGGGCTACTCTTTGCAAACTGTTATAACTACTGAAATGTGTGGATCTATCTCATTTAAAGAGGCTGTAGGGATTTCTTTCTTTTTAATTTGGAAGTGGTGGATCAGTTTCACAATATAAAGTAATGAGTACTGCACTGCTCTTACCTTTTCTCACAAGCTAAGGCCATTTTACAAATTCAACACAGGGGCTTGTTTATTGCATTTTTTCTAATATGCATGTGTGACCTATTTGGACAATTTTATCTGTTTAATCATTATTATCCTCTTAATCCTAAAAAAAAAACAAACCTTATTAACATATTACCGGACCTCTTTGGTGATTCTGATCCCGAGGTTGGGAATGTCAATCATTCCTTCGGGCTCATTTCATAACTTGCATTCGTTGCAGCTTAAGAGTTAAGCTCAGAGGAGATGCAACTGCTCCTAAACGTGCACTATAAAGCAGCGGAAAGCCCGCACTTCCTTTGTTTCATGCAGGCTGTGATCCCCTCATAACTCCTGGCATTCTAAATCAAAGATAAATAAGGAGCTCTCCCATAGAAGCTGTGGGAAGTGGAAGAATTTGGGACTGATCTAGCATTGCTAAATGTTAAGTTGCTGGTGTTGTGGCTCGGCATGGGGCACAGGAAACACGGATGTGAATCTAAGAGCTCTTGGACTACGGGTTAGATGGAAATGTCAGAGTGATAAAGAGCGCACCTTATGCAGGCCCGTAACTACCGTTGAGGACACCGAGGTCATGTCCTCGGTATTTTTTTTCTGCAAATAATGAAAACCGCTGTCACTCTGACTGATGTGCAGTATTTCTGCCACTCCGGTAGAAGTCACTAGTGAGTCACAGGCGTATTACAGCTGCCTTAGTGTTGTGTTAAAGGTAGAGGAAGACGAAGAAAAGACTGTTACGTTTGAATCAATCTTAGGTTTTTGTAGGAACACAGAAAATGCATACCTGTAAGTATTGAGATGTACAGAATTATGTTTTACTGAAGGGAAACTCATGTTCGGCATTATAATTCTTGTTTGGAATGACGTAGCGTCGATGCTAATTATTTAGCATGTCTATGGGATTTCCCATTTTAAGTTAGCATTAAGCTAGCGGCCTCAATAGCGGTATTCATTTCGTTTTTCTGTTCAGGCTATATGACTTCGATAACTTATTTTGATATCATCACGGTTCAGTTGTGCAAAATGAGAGTTGCTAACTAGTGACTAGTAACTAGTAACTTTCTGGGAAAGGTAATGAACCGGCATCCACCAAGTTTGAGCCTCATGCCATCTCTCAGAAAGGTTTCTCAAACTGAATCCTTCATTCACGGAAGGATGAATGTCGGTGGAAAGTTAAGCATGCAGTTTAACTTGTGTTTCTGGAAATTAAGTAATGTAATCATTTTACTGTCAGCATTTTAAAACGGGGCTGAAATATCTGACAGTGGAATTGGAAATATTTGATCGTGTTACACA
>JAVQJG010156817.1:0-20034 GCA_036024015.1 Craterocephalus amniculus
ATTAAATAAGGTTTAATGGTTTTCTTTGCTTCCATTCAAAAAGCAAGGTGGTGCCCTGAGGAAAATTAGTTACTTTATGAACTAATAAAATTAATTCGAGGTATAATTCCGCTACATAAGTTTGTGTTGTTTTTATTCTTAAAGCAGCGAATCTACAATCTGCGTGATAACAGGGACTCCTCTCTCTAACCTGGGTGTAAACGACACGACTGATGAAGTAATTAGAGGACTGTGTACCACCACCACCAGCCACTGCCGCCAGGGGGGATTTACAAAACGGCATAACAGGCATGCAGCAGAGAGAGAGAGAGAGAGAGAGCAAGTCAGATGCTCAGGGAGATCAAACAGACAAGCAGAAACTTGCCATCAAACAAGCTGATGCAAAGCACAGGGTGGAAGAAGCAAAAAACGTAAGAGAGGAAGGAATGAAAGAGGAAAAGCAAGAGAAGGGTGCTGGCTGTGATCTAAAAATGATGATGTTCAGTAGATAAACTAGTTTCTCCTCTTTTTAATGCTTCTGGGGCTCAGGATCGACACACTTCGACAAATAACTTGATTATAACACAGCAGCTTTTGCCGTTGGAGGCTTTGGTTAATCAGACAAACAGCGACAGGCGGTTGTTTTTTTCTGTCTTATTTCTCATCAATCCACATCCAGATTAACAAGACTGTTTATTTACTTTGTACGCCGTCACAATCAGTTCCAGGATATTCCGCGAATCCGTTGCCAGGACTCCGACTGTGGCACCCGGTATGAAGTTTGCATAGTTCTAAGTGAAAAACAAAGCAGATTAACAGTTATGGCATCATTAACAATATGGGTAGCATAGTCCCAAAAGAAAATAACATATTTCTTGTTAAAAGAGTGAAAAAGGCAAAGGAAAAAAAATGGGCTAGTTTTAACAGGTTAAATTAGACTGCAAATCAAGAGATAAAAATGTAAAAGCACTTGCTTTTTTTCTAGTGGAGAGAAATTTATTTTTTACCTTATAGTTGTTTATTTGCTCTTCCGTCACAGCAAATATCAGCAGGATGTTGTTCTCTACCACTCTGTCTACTAGCTGACCAAGAGTAGGGTACTCCTGAATAAAGAATAAAGGTTAAAAGTGAATTCTCAGACACTCATCACTGCTTAGCTTGTAATTGTGTTCAGATAGCGAATGGGACAATTTAAGTTGGCCTATTTGGCTTTGTTTTGGAAGCTACCCTGGGCTTTAAGGCTCTAAGGCTTGTGTGTGTGGTTGAGAATTGACATATTTAGCTACATTTTGACCAACTTGGACCAAGTAATGGCAACCGGATCTGGCTCAGTCTAAGCTCCCTGGAGCCAACTCTAGGGTGTCACAACAACTACCAAGCTGAGAGATAACTTAAATGGCTGACAAAGAAAGAATATAATTAAACTTATAGAAATATCAAGATAGTCTCTTTAGCTGAAACTACCAGATGACCTTTGCAGAGATGCCTTGTGAAATGGTGGCTTTGGGAACTGAGTGGACCAGTTAGTTTATGCTACCAGAGTGAGGTTTTACCAGCACTTTGGACATGGCGTATTCATTGTTGGAATCCAGGTGACACTGGCCATCATTAGGAATCACAATTCCCGCCAATTTACTATCCATCCCAAAGTGCGAGTCCCCATCACTGACGAACACCAGCAGACGCATCGAATCATTCCTCCATCCTATTTTGTCCTACAAAAGAGACATTTTATTTGACTAATCAAATAAAAAAAAGTGAGCATGACAGATTCACAAAGGAATTAGACTGCTTTTACAAATGTTCCATGCAAAGTCTCACCCCACAAACCGCTGCTTGCATGACAGCATCAAAGCCGCACTCCAAGTTATCCACGTTAGCCGACACACGTTGCTCCGCGATGATCTCGTTGAACCTGTCTGTTTTGCTCGTCAAAGACAAGACGTGTTTATAGCCAAACGTTGGCTGACAAGTCGTGGCTGCATCGCTGCAACACAGAAATTTGAAAGAAGGGGGGTGAAAACCACATAATATTGTTCAAAGCTCCAGCCTCAGAGCAAAGGACGCTGATGAGTCCTCTGGTCATGATACAGCATACCTGCAGGGGTTTTTCAGATGCTCCTCTGCGATCTTGATAAAAGGAAGGACAGGCTTCTCCACAAAAGAGCCGAAGCCCATGCGAAACTTACTGGTGAGGTTGGCCATCTCTTTAGACAGAGTGGAACCCAAGTCTTTGATCATCTCCAGATCATCGATCATGGATGCTGACAAGTCCATCAGGTAGTAGATGTCCACAGGGTAATCCTCTGTGTGTTGCACTTTAACCTGGAAAGTCACCTCACTGCCTGTGCAAAAAACAAAGCCCACCCTTTATTTCTGTCTGAAAAGTGAAGAACCACCTCAGGAGTCAGTGCATCAATTCCAAGTACTCTGAGTTGCATACCAGGTCGCAGCTTGAGGGACATTTTTTGTGGGGAGATCTGAGTGTTGTTTGTGCTGCTTGTCTTCTTCCCAAGAGGGCGATCCTGGAGAATTTGGCCTTTAGAAACAGGGAACTCGACATGGCCCCTGGCGCATCCTTTTTCTAACAAGCTATCCAGTGTGTCACACCTTTCTGAGACTGACAGCCAGTCTGTAAAATTCTGAGACATGAAGGGCAAAGTCAGACTTGTTGTTTACAGGCTGGCAGCTGAGATTGTTTTAGTAGCATGCCATAAAACAGTGTTTCGTGCACATGCCATCCTGTCTTTACAAAAGTGAAATGAAAAGGAATCTATGTATCACGTTGTGATTTCAAGCATGCAAATGTGCCTAATTACCTCCTGTGTGCACCAGGCACAGTGAGGACTGAGCTGCAGACACTCATCACAAGACACAGCGCTGCCAGGTGAACATGATCCTGCAGCACATCAACATACAGACAGCGAACTTCTTAACATCCACCAGTTTTCTAAGAAATTCATTTCTTTACAAAAACGTGTGATTTTAACGTTGTTTTAGTTCTGGACCCTATTGGATATAATTGTATTAATCTGTGTTAATTTGTAATATATTATTATGTAGAAATATTTTAATTATTAACACAATCTTAGTAAACTTCCACTCCGTAAGGTTTTGATTTTAAAAAAAGTTTCCTAATGGAAATTTTCTTCGCCTATTGTCTTGAGATTGTTGCGTTGTCTAGCCCGGATTTTCTTTGTTTGCACCTGACAAACGTGTTGCCCTTTAATGTTTCAAACGGAACAGAGTTCCCGCTTACCCTCCACGGTGTGGATCAAGTACCGGAGAATCAGGCTCAGCAGTAGAAGTCCCATGAGTCCGTGAGGTTACTGGTTGAGAATAAACAGAATAAAAATGTTGCCAGTTGTCTCATGGGCTATTTACAGGTGTGAAACACATCCAGCCTCATGCCTCCTCAACCGAAAGTAGAGCGGAGCAGGATAGCGCTGCCGCTCCGCAGCACCTGGATAAAGGAGGAGGTGAGAGCTGACTTTACCTGCGCTGCCTTTAAATACCGCTTCCGTCCAGGTAAGAGAAGTGAGGCGGGCACGAGATGAGTTAACAGCCAATTATGGTACCTGCTAACTTCTGTGCTTTCATTTGATCTCGTCTTTACACAACATCAACAATGACAATAATAATAAAGATAATAATAATTATTATATTATTATTATTATTATTATTATTATCCTTAAAAAAGCTAGATCCTTAAAATAAATGAAATACAACACCTTGGTTATACTTAATTTTTTACATGGGTCTAACCTTCAGGTTATTAACCAGTTGACTAAAATATGTTAATACTTAAGTGATCAGTAATAATTATCTGTTACATTTATCCAATAAAGAAACCTTTGACGTTCAGAGTATCCTGCTGTTCTATAGTCCAAGTTTGAACAACATGTTCCTGTTATTTTAAGTGTTTTTCTCACCATGATGTTCTTAAATAAGCCAGATCTCATCTTGTGATTGAAAAAATAATAATTACGGGACCATAAACTAAATCTAACCCCCTTTATTTAAAATTCATAAGTCTGGCACATACGCATTTGTAATTCATGAATAAAATGAACTTACAAGCAGCCATTTATGATTAAATCTTTTGTAATATAGGTGTATTTAACTCTGTTTTTCTCCCTGTGATCATCTCTTTAATGTTCTTTTGGTGATTTGTGTTACAGCCTTTGTGAGGCAGATCAGCAAATTTAAAAAGGACTGCAGAATTAAATTTTACTTTCCTCACTGTACTTGTAGAAACTGTTTATAGTCCCTTTACCTGGCTTCAAGTGAACAACAGTCTAATAATGCTGTTCAATACTGCTAATAAAATAAAGACAAGACACGCCATAAGTAAATACAGCAGTCTCTGAACTCTCTTACTCAGACACCTTAACGGAAGAAACGTTAATATTTAACTTATGGGCATGAATCATTGTTATTGTCTCACAAGAATTTTTCAGTTCGACGATTAACTCAAGACAAAAACAACCTTGTAGGTCTATCACAAGATATGAAATATGGCTGTGAGTGTGTGTGTGTGTGATTCAAGGGGTCAGAGGGTGTGGAGTTGCGTAGGTGTTGAACCATTGACAGCTGCAGTGCAAATATTACTGCTTGTCCCAACTCAGAGGAATCTTACAATTTAGCTCCACGCCCACTCTGAATCTGTGTGCGTCCCATCTGTCACCCCAACCCCACCTCCTCTCTTCTTGTACCAATCACTCTCAGCTCCTCCCTGCTCCTCATGTTTGGACCCTTCTCTCCCAGTAGACCTCTAGATGTGTGCATGTGTGAAACTGCCATTTCATTCATACCTCCTTCAGGTTCATTCCCTTCATTACCTGCCGATCAATCTACCTGCGATGTGTCCTCCCCCCCCTTTCCCTCATAACTCTTCTCATCTCTGTAGGAATTTCTCAGAAAAAAAGCCTTCAGTATGATGCAATCATGCACCATTTTCTTGCAACATCCCATTTGATCAAATGGGCTGGATGTCTAAGGTGGGAAAAGGTGACGCCTTTGCACTTTTCTGTCTCACATCACAACCTGACGTCCCTTTGAGGAAAAAAAACAACAGCAACAAAAAAAACCTGCTGGATCTCTGTTGATTTCTTGGGAATTGCCTGTTTTCTCTTTTTTAAACTTGAAAACACGTTATCAGACAGGTCATGGCGTGACTTTTGAAGAAAATAAGGCTCATCAAAACAAAAGATATTCAATGAATTATTCTGTCACGTCTCTCTCAGGACTGCACACGTTCCCTATCTCTAAAACTGGATGTGTACATTAACCGTCCAGCAAGCAAACTCACCTTCAGGGCCATCCTCTGATAGCATGCTGTCCGGTCTCAGTCTCTCTTCCTTGACATCAAGTGAAAAATGGGAAGAAACTGAGAAGCACCAGACCAGCCCATTCGGTCCTATTGTATCCCAGCTCTCCGCAGAGTAACAGTAAACCTATTGTAACGGCGCCCTTTATGAAGCATGGCGCTGGGGTGACCCTGCTGCCCATGCTTCTTGACTCATGTGTGCGCCTGTGTGTTTGTGTGTGTGCGCATCTGAAAGTGGGTGAGTGGGTGTGCATGCATTTCGAGGGTCATGGGTGGGTGTTTGTACAAGCCCCAGCTTGCCCATGTGTGTGTGTGTGGGGGGGTGTGTAGAGGGAGGCTGCTGTGATAATGAGTGACAGTAGCAACTGCTGGCTCTGAGACCTCCACAGGACTCAGCTCCTTTATTAAGCGACCCCACTGATGTGCTTACATTGCTCTCTAGAGGCTGAAGTACAACACTCCTGACTCCAGTGTAAGGCCTTTGTGATAAGTCTGCATCGTGCATGCGAGCGCTCATGTTTGTTCAAGTTCAATTACTTCCTGCAGTGGAGAGGACAAGGAGTGCCACCTCTGGTAAAACAGACTCCTTCGTACAGCGGCATGGCAAGAATGCAGGTGTACACACACATGCACGTGTAAGAGGAACAAAGCAACAAAGAGCAGGCCCAAACTATAATCGAGCAAAGATCAAACAGCTCTCTAAGTTTTATTCCCAGAGGCCATAATAACTTTTATTGAAAAACTTGGTTCAGACATAAACACGATTCTACAGTATCATGTTCACTTAAACATTAACATTTACATACAGGTTTAGGAACAAGCAAATGCTTTCTAAGAAGCTCTGAAAACAAGGTGTAAGCTTATTGAAAATGTTAATAATGATCCTGTATGTTATATTTCAAAGCAAGTCAAGTAGAGAGCTCTGTGCATCATCATATGTGCAATCAGACCAACCTTGGCCACTTTTATGAATATTCATTGACAATAAAATTAGTTTAACAAGTTCAAGCAACTGGAAACTATTTTCAAGTTGTGCCTTATCTGAAAAAAATGTGGGAACACACTTCATTTAATGTGTTATGATAATACACACGCATTGTGGGTGCAAAATTTAGAAGAGAAATAGCACAAAAAAGGAAAGGAACATGTTGGAAACCGGTTGTATTTTTGTTCATTGGAAGTGAGCTAACTGAGCAACCAAGCATGAGGGAACTGTGTCTAATATCAAAATATCAGGAACTTGGTGTGGGAAGTGACAGCAGATACTGCTTTATTTGTTTTGTGAAATAGAAGTGGTTTGACCTTTACAAAACTTTTAATGAAGTTTGTGAACTTTACTTCAGAGTTTCATGATAGCAACTGGGCACTTACGTTACAAATGCCACAATTTCATGAAAGTTTGCTTTTAGCACTCAGATAGTTCCTCAAAAACTATCTGAGGAACCTGAATGGTGTTAAATCCTGAATTAAGTTAAATATATCATTCAATTTCAAACTGTGTGTATGTGGTCATAAGCATATGTTTAGGGAAAGCTACTGTTGCACCTTTACATGTAACTTGAATTAAAATAAATCATTAGTAATTGCACTTTACATGATGACAACATGCCACCGTGAGTTCTTGGTAAAACATTTGGAGAAACTCTTGCAATGCAGTCTTTTAAAATCTGATATATTCTAGCTTGAGCTAATTCTGTTGAGCGAGCACCATGCTGCTTTGTAAAAGCCAAACACGAGCCGCATAAAACTGTACCAACAGAGATCAGAACGTTTTATTTTCAGGGGCTGAATATAACAGTGAATTTAATATTTGCTTTGGTGCAAAAAATGACAACACATCCTGTAAATTTCAGTTACCTAATAGCTTAAACCATTTCTGGGATCCTGGCGTTTCCCCCTTTTCCTTTCTTTTTGTCAGAAACATATCAAACAAACTACACAACCTTACAACAATGGATGCCTGTATGCTATGACTTGCATATGATATCTTTATTTTTCCTCCTTTTAAATGTATTTCACACACATTTTGAAATCATATAACTTAGTACCCTGGTCTCCAACAGCCTGCATCTCTTGGATGCGTCCCATATGTTGAATTGTTGAAGTGGATCACACTAAATGAATGATATCGGATACTGCAGCCTCTCCTCTTTAACATCTTTGCCCCGCCTCTGACCTTGGTCTTTCTCAGGGGATCTGTGCCATGTGTGCCCTCAGCTGTGGCGAATTAGAAAAGAGACAGAGATTGGAGGACATGAAAGAGAGACTCTGCTTGGCTTGTGTCTTATGTTCAAAGATCTGATGCTTTCACAATAGGAATTTGATTGACATGAGTGTGTGCAAAAGCTACATGGCACGTACATGGATGTTCCTGGAGCTCGGACGCTATGGGTGGTGTGTGTGTGTGTGTGTTTGAGGGTGTGATTTGATAGCTAATCTTGCATCCCCCAGAGGTTTTGATCCCTTTGACTGGTAAGGGATGGGGGCATGGTGCCTCAGTGTCTCTGGGATCAGCTGTGCTAAGACTGAGCTTAAGAAGGAGATCCGGTGTAAGAGTGAAACTACAAAGGCTGTGTGCCTGAAATAGTGCAGGAAATGGATAGGGCATGAACACACACGCTGCACATGTTGCTCATCTGATCCATTATAAGCTGCATACATAACATCAGACACAGTCATGCCAGAAGATATCCATGACAGAATGTTAGTTCTGGTATCATGTATTGGATATTGAACCAATTTGGCTCACAGCGCCCTCTAGTGCCTGACCATAAATGCAGCTTCCAGTTTAGTTTACATTATAAGTTATTGCTCACTAGTGTTGTGTATTATTTGGATGAACGTAATGTACTCACAACACAAAAATAATTCAGAGTAGATACCAGATGTTTGGATAAAATTAGCACAACCTGACTTTAAAGGAGTTTTGACTCACTGAGGGGTAACACCTTTCATGCCATACCATGCCAGGTTATTATAACTTCTGCATACTTCTTTCTGATGTAAAGGACTACTAGAAGACTAAATGTGTATTATTTTACACCAAAACCCAGTCCATCTGTAATGCAGTGACTCCCATTTCATACAACATGAAAAAAGATTTGAGGTGTTGGGTAAAATGTTCAGAATGCAACAATTTGTAAGTAATTGAAACACAATATATGTTTGAAAATAGTAGAGAGCATCATAATGTTGAAACTAGTGGCTGCAGCATGTGAGACGGGATCACGTTTACAGCTGAGTTGCATTCTGTTTACTGCCTGAGCACAGAGTAAATCTAATACTATTTTGAAAGCAAAATATTTCCCTTTTTTGTTTCATGGTTTATATTTTTTCCAGCTTTCTTCGTTGTGTTTTTTTTTCATAACACTTTACATCGGAACAGGCGGGCCAGTTCAGCACCAGGACTCTTTCATTACAGACATGTTTATATTTTCATAAGGTGGTTCATTTTAAATAAGATTTTCCATTTGGCATTTAACAGCTCACAGATTTGCAAGTTATTACCATGTGTACCAGTTTAGCTCCTTACGATCACATCACTTTAAACTATGGGATGTTAACAACCTGAATAGTGCCTCTTCTTTTTAGCTAAGAACACATGTTTTTGTAATATTCAGAGATGGACTGGTATGTTATTGATATTTCAGCTCTGGTATGACAAATAAAAACATATTTATTCTGTAAACCTCGGATTACATTAGAGCAAATCTGTACAATAACAGCAAATACAGTAGTCGGATCAAAAAGACAGGAGTCAAGTGTGAGAAAGAGAAGAGCATTTTATTCAGCACTGTTTTTATTCCAATGTTTTCAAAGGAGAGAGCAAGGAGAGGATCGTTTGAGAATCAGAAGAAGGTGACAAGAGGAAGCAAGAAGGATAACAATTTTTTTTTCATTCATTTTTACATTTTTTTTTCCAGCAACAAATGTTCAGAAAAGGGAAAAATACACTCAGTTCTCAGTTAAAAGCTTGGCTGTATTTTTCTTTTAAGGACAGTATTTACTGCTTCGGTACAGCTGATCAGGGAAGAAGCATCTCATCGTGTTTACCCTTTTACTTGTGTCGTGGTAGTGTAGTGGTCTTTCATTAGAAATCACTAAAGGAAAAAAAGTAAACAGTACAACTCACTTGCTTTTCAGTTTTGGCCCCATATGTTTACAATTTACAAGAAATACATTTTTTGCAACCGTCAAAACTTCACCCAAGTATTGCTTTTTTTAAACTTTTAGGTCATTCTTACATGATTGCTGCATATTTTCCACGAGCCAGATTTAAGGTCAAATTGTTTGGCATGATTTAATAATTGCTGTATGACCAAAATGTGGCTTCATTTTAGGGTTATTTTTGGGAAAGCTTAACAGAAACAGGGTGAGTAAGATGGGTAAATGTAAGAACAATGCGCACAGCGTGCATCTGTTTGTTTCAAGCAGAAAGGAAACCAATCGTTTAGCAGAGAAGCTGTCTTTGAATTTCTAAAATAGAGCATCACAGCTGAGCCACAGTAATCATGTTGAGAAAAATAAACAACAGAACAGAATAACAGACAAAAAAAAGGATGCAATTAAAAAAATTGAAAAAAAAAAAGAAGTATTTTCATTTGGAAGTTTAGGAGAAACGCTGCACGTGGGAGACAAACGGCAGAAGTCCTGTTGAGCCAGCTCCTGAGCGTGGCTTCTGGTCTGCTTCATCGTGTCTAGTGAAAAGGGGGCTTTACCTGCAAACCCCCCACACAACGCCAGCTGACTCTAGCAGAACCATGAGGTAGATTATTGGTCAAATTGACCCCAAGAGAAAAGCAAACCCTCCTAAAATATGCCCGTTGGGTGTAAAACTGGTAATTTCAAAAAAGTACAGCTCTTGTTTCGTCTCAGGTCTTGACGTTTTTTTTTCTTGTTTTTTTTTTTTAAAAGGAAATAAGAAAATAAAGAAATACCTTGCTCTGAATTTGTCACCCTTTTTGCTTTTTTTTTTTCCTTCTCAGTATTGCCGTGGAACTTTCATTGTCTTTATTGCTACCAGATGACTAGATAGCGAAACACTCAATGAAGATGTGCATGATTTCACACACACATTTGATCAATTAGGATAAAAGTATGACACCTGATTAATTCTTATGATAATATGTTGGAGAATGTTTGATGTCACGTAAGGAAGGCACAGTTTCCAATAATAAATTCATTAATTTCCTAATGAAATGGTTGTCTGTGTCAGCTGTTGAGTGCAGCTTACATGTGAACGAGCTTTCGAGCTTCTGTGGTAACTTTGAAAACCAAAATGAAGTTAGTGTGAAATTTCAAACTTCAGTGCAAACAAGGTCTGCAAAATTTTCATATACCACAAATAAAAGAACTCTAAGATTATGGACACCTCAAAGGGGAAAAATATCTCAGTCTCATGCATTTTAATGTCACATCATACTTGGATTGGGAGGGAGCATGGTGGGGTTGTGGGGTGGGCGGGTCCTCTGATGTGTTTGAGAATCATTGAAAAAGAGAAAAAAGAAGATCATGTTGTTTCTTATCAAAATAAATCTAATTTTCTTTTTTTTTTCTTCTTTTTTTTCTGTGATTAACCAACTGCTTGAGTCCATTTCCACATTTTCATTTTCCACTACAAATGTCGGGACTGTGCAAAAAAAGTTCATGTATCTGGTCCAATCGGGGCAGGAGGTGGACATAATATCCCTGTGATGTCATCAGCAACTTCCCACCTGCCTCTGGGCTCACAGAGCAGCGATGTGGCCTGAAAAACGAGAGAGCAGAAACATTTAACTGAGCTGTAGCTTTCCAATAACTGTCAGATGAAACAATCAAGTTCTGATAGTTTTGACTGAAATAATGTGTTTTTCTCATGGTTTCTCAAACAAAAGATTATTATAAAAAGCTGATAATTTGGCTTTAAGATGACACCTATTTATAATATTCTAGTGACCTTGTTTTTTTTTACAGTGCAATTGTGGAACAGAAATTGTTAAAATTAAAGGAACAATAGATGTGAAATACAGGAGAGGAGAGACGGGAGTCTAAAAAAACAAAATAGTATAAATTAAACGATAAATGAAAAAAAATGTGTGTGGGCGGGTATTATAATTAATAATAAAAAGGAAATAATAAATGTATAAATAATGTCAGTCTAGACTCATGAAAAATTGGTCCAAAATAAGAAATAGTAAGTCTTAATATTACATTTTCATTGGACATCATGACTAAATTTAGGTATGCTTGTAATAAAACTCTTAAATTTAGTTATATAGGTAAATAGAAAAATGTCATAAATTACATATACTCTACGTAATAATTATCATAATTATAAAAATAAATTGCAGTCAATATATCACTTTATATTGTAGTGATCTTGTAAAAGCAGTGAACTGACTGTAATGCACTCTGCAGGGTATATTCATTTCATTACATGCAGGAAACAGTTTCTGTTCTTCACCATTGAACCTTCTTAGACAGGTTTCCTTGTAATTTCTTTAAGTAGCCTTTAAGAGTCATCCTCCACGCTTCTTGGAAGATTTTCTAGAGCTCTTCATTGGATGTAGTCTGCTTTTTATATTGTTTCAAGGTAACGCAGCACTGCTTTAATAATGTTGAAGTCTGGCCTATGGGAATGGGCCAGGACCAATGGATCACACCTTCAGTCTACATTTTGTTTCATTTGACATATGTTAACCTTTTCTCTGTGTTCTTTATCTGCAGTTTCTTGAGAGCCATCATCCATTCATCCATCCATTTTTTATATATTCTATTTCCAGTGCAGAATCAGTTAGACTGGAGCTAATCCCAGTAATTACCAGGGTAGCCACCTTTCCTAGGAGACCATTAATTATGAATACTTTCTTTTGTCGTCTTCTTATCCCGTTTCAGTTATTTTTTTAAGGAAGCATCTAACATATGCAAAAATATGGCAAGTGATGGGGTGTTTGAAGTTGTAGGAATGTTTTGTTTATTTAACTGATAACAAATTGCCAAAAGACAGAATTTAAAACTGGTTCTTTGCTATGCCATGTGGGATTAAACCAATCAGAAAAAGCCTCAACGAGACATTTGTGACAGAAAGTCTGGCTGCTTGGAAGGAAAATATAATATCAGATATCAGAGGTAGGTAAAAACTTTTGCTAAATACTGGATGTCTGTGCCAAAAGTCTTCCACCCAAAACGAAAGCATACCTGTGTTACTTGCTGAGTTGGCTGTACGGAGACGAGTTGTTGGAAGAATCCACTTGCTGCGGCGTGCCGTTCTCCTGCAAAGCAAAAACAGCATCTTTCATTTAGAGTCTGATAATAACCGGCCTCACTGTGAGCACGCTCAGATAATTGATAGTTTTAGAGGACAAATACTTAAAAGACAACCTAAAGCCTTATGAATGAAGGCGGTTTGGACAGGCATGGGCTGTTGTCATTTTCTGATGTAATTACTGCTTTTAAATGGATCACAGGTAAATGGATCCCAGCTAGAAGGTGAATGTTTTCTACTCATTGCATGAGAAAAGTATGTGGTGAACTTACAGGTGCTTGCGGCATGGGAGGATACTGATGCATGTAAGCTCCCTGGACACTGGGGTTGGCAGAAATATACTGTAAAATAAAAAGACATCGAATTTAGAGGCAGATTATATCAAGTAAGACTAAAAGACTGTGTTCTCTGCTTCTAAACTTAGAGGTATTGGTTGAGAAAACCTAACCAACTACTGTCTGAGATCAGAAGGTATTTGGATTCTGATGGTGTGGTGCGGAGATTAAAGAGGCTCATGTGAAATTATAAAAAGCCCAAACAAACACAGCTGCTGCAGTGAAACGCTGCCACATGTGATGGAAACTTCTCCCCAAAAATATTATCCCAAAAACAGAAAACTGGATCCTTTTTTCACAAGCTTAACAGATAAAATGTTCAAACGTTTCTCCTCATATGTGGGAATCTGCTCTTTTTATCTGTTTCACGCACATCTAATTTGACAGCTGCTGTGTGATGGAGGATATCTCATAATCCCACTTACCGCTCCAGTGTTTCCCAGCGACAGTTGGCCCATCTGCTGAGTTATCATGGCTGAGGGGTGCAGTGACATGGAGGGATCCACAGAGGGAGACATCACTGCAGCCTGTAATCAACATCAGTGCATTTTTAACCTGGTGTCACATGATTACCGCTCTTACAAACTCAATTAGCTCATTTTGAGGAAAGTCAGTAAAACAAATGCGCCAGAATCAAGGCCAAACTTTAAAATCACAGCGAAGACTGTGACGGTGCAGTTTTACAGTTTTAAAATGCACTCAAATTAAAGCGATGAATGATTTGTTCCTTTTGAATGCCTTTTGGGAATAGAGCATTTCATATGGGGGTGGGGGGGGGTGGGTGGGGGCAGGAGCAGCCCAGCAGTGACACTTGTTCCAGTGGAAACCATCTGTTGGAAGAGTCAAAGAGTCACAAGACTGTCTCTGCTTCAGGCATTTCCTGCTGGATCCACAGAGAGGGAAGGGGGGGTGTTTGTGGAAGGGGCAGAGGCTGAATGTCTCTTTAGTTGTTCCATTCCTCTTTTACACACACTCCGACACACAGTCGCGTTTCTGTTTCCCAGAACTTGTCTCAGCTCGGCCCTTTTCCCGCAGTTACGTTTAGGGGAAGTTTTGTTGTTGGGACGACTGTGTCAGCACAACGAGCCAGCGCCGCTGTAAGCTCAGAGCTTTGGCTGGAGCGGCAACACACACCCATTTCCTGTACACAGAATAGGAGGCGGCGTTGCCTTACCGGGTGTTGCATGATGTATGGTTGGTGTGCCACCCAAGAATGACTCTGCACCTATCAGACAGGAAAAGAAGAGAGAGAGAATGAGACCATTGTTTTTAAAACGAGTAAATGAAAACGCAACAATTTCAAATGCCTGAAGCAGCAGCTGCAGCTCCACATCTATGCATTCATCCACCACTAATCCAGCTCAGAGGTCCTCGGCAGCTATGATGGCCCAAAAATATCCAAAGCCTTCAGCTTTTTGGTGTAAGTTTGGTTCAACCTCTGTCTCACTAAGGAGCTTTTAAAATACCAGAGTTTTCCCCCGTCTTCTGAGGTTAAGTCCTTCAGTACAATGCTAATTGTGAGGTTTGATCCTCTCATCAACAAACTAGATGAATTCTTGCTTGTCCATTTTAAGCTTCTCAGTGCTTAATTTAATGATTCAATGATCTGAAGGGTGATTCGAAAGGTGGTTCGAATCCCGCTCCCACCGCAGTCACTTGTCCCACGCTGGTAAAAACTCAATTGAAAGTCTCTTTGGATAAAAGCGTCATGTAATGTAACTTCTACAAAACTGAAACTAGAAAGAATATATTAGGTGTAATAACAAGACAAGTTTAGAGGCTACTGGACACAAACAGGAAGCTGGGATGAGGGAAAGGAGCCGGATTTACTTTTCTATCTACTACATGCAGCATGTTGTCTCTGTGTGTGTGAGCTGCAGGGAAGAACCTGAAATCCACTCCCTCTGTGAACATCTCCGAGCCCAAAACAAGACTATGAACCAAGATAATGGATTCGTTTTCATACTGATCAGAATACTTGTGTGGCACCAAGTTAGTGGAACTAACTAAGAAAGACCAGAGGGGACTTTTACCAAATTGGCCTGCAAGTCCTAAACGTGTAGATTTATCAGGTTACTGAATATCTGCTGTGTTGCATGTCTGCGCCACAGAAAACTGTAGAAACTCATAGAAGGAATCTTAAGCGATGGTAAGCGACAACTCAGACAAGATAACTGCTGACAAAGGGTCTTTTTGTGATAACGTTTACTCTCAGAAGACATTTTGTCTAGTTGACCAGGGTCTTACCGCGCTGAAAAATTCTAATGATGATCCACAGTGGCTTAGAGCTACAGGAGTGTCAGGTATGTATAGCACCTGTACAACCTACACACAACTAAAAATACACCTAACCCACATATACACATCATACTTTTAATGTAACGTGGAGAACAGGAGCGAGACAGTGAGAAAGAGATGCAGACCATTTTATATTCAGCTAAAAATGTGACACTGTGCAGTACCTGGTAACCAGAGACTGGAGACATGTAGGGAGACATTGTGGGCTGCACAGTCATTATCCTGTTAGTCACTGGATACGGAGAAGGATAGTACCTAAGAAACAGACAGAATGCATAAAAGTCTGAAGCACTGTGAGGGCAGCAAAACGTTAAATGATGTTATCTATAATCTACCATTAAAATGACCTAAAACATCATCAGATTGTCTTGAAAGGATAATAAAGAAAAGCCAAATTAGATATTTATGTATTGAGGAAAATGTTTTATTATCTATCTTCAAAAATGATCATATCTGTTAGTAGCAAAGGTGTGTAAGTGGTAGGAGAAATTAGTCAAGTGTGTTGAATTAACGTGATAACAATCAATGGATCAAACAAAAATGGATCAAAGTCTGAATTTCACAACAAATATGTATGCATGTTTGTTATGGTTCAAAGAGGTTTTTTGATGATTATCAGCCGACAAAAGTCCAAAAAATGTTTAAACAGAAGGCAACTCAACTTCTTCTCTTTGGCTCTTGAAGCCATTTAACCTTGATCCAAAAGGCTTTGTCGGTTCAAACTCACTTTAGATTATTTAGACTTGAAAAAATCCTTCAGATAAGAGGACAAACATATTCAAGAACCAAAGAAACTGCCTCCTGTTTAGACATTTCAGATGACCGCAGATGGCTGAAAATCTACACAGACAAGCTGGGCAAAGTTACGCAATCATCTCTAAGGAATTTCTAGTCCATCAATCCAACATTAAGACTAATAAATCACAAATGGATACAACTTAAGACCATTACATTTTTTATCTGAAGTATCTCATGAACAAATATTGATCCAAAAGCAAGCTGTGATAGTCTGAGATATAATGATCTTCACAGCAGGGACATAAGATGCACTTTTTGTGAAAGGAAACCACAAGATTTGAGCTAAAAAGATTTATCTGATCTGTGAAACATAGAAGTGGCAGTATCATGGTATGGACCTATTTTATGGGCCATTACAGGCTGCCATCATTAATGAGACACCCTGGGTTCAGAATTATTCCAGTATATTTTGAAGGAAAAACTAATAATAAACTGCACAAACTGGGTCTCAAGAGAAGCAGTATTTCCTTGGAACAGCTTAACCAAAGCAGTGACTTTGATGAAAGGGCACGAAGGGAGTTTTTGTAAAGAGCTAAAGTTTTTCTGCGTGCAAAATGAGCTAAACATGAATTATAATGCATTTATTTAAAAGTGCCTTTCCGGTCACTCAAGGACACTGAACTGTATAAGAAAACAGGTTCTATCTACCAAGTAGAGAGGAAATGAATAATAATAAAATACTGGCATTAAAGAGTAGGACAGGGTAATAACAAAGATTATCTTAAGCAGTTGAGTTTTGAGTTTGGATAGAAATGTCTGGTCACAGTAAAAAAAAGCTCACAGCACACATCGAAGGCAAGGGCTTCACTTCTAAACGCTGGATTATTTGCCTAAATAAATAAATAAGGAAGTAAAAGATACACTTTGCCCCGTCTGTATATTCTGTTTTCTTTAACTACTTTCAGGGCTTATTTAAAATTCTGAGTGTTTCATTTCATTTTAAAAGGAGAAACATGGAAACTTTTAAAGCCTTGAGACACGTTAATACACTCGTCACTTACCCATTCTGTATGGCTGCCGTGGAGGGGTCATAGGTGAGAGTCATTGCACCCTACAATGAAGGAAGAAACAATGGATTAGACATTTTTTGTCTTACCACGACTGAAACAGTCAAAAACCTAATTCAAGCAAGACCTAATCTGGTATATAGATTTAAATAGTTGTTTAATTTTGTTATTTTGTCTCAGAAACCTGGAACAGACAATCCAATTAGAATTTTGACTTATTTATGTAATATTAAATAATGAATGCTTTTTACCAGGAAATTCTACTGATAGTTGAGAAATTAATTTTGCTGGTTTGCCAGATTTTGAATTTCTATTGATTTATGAGAACATTTGCGAGCAAACAAAGGTTGGGTATTGTAAGATGGCAAGCCTCTGAATTATACGCACTAGTCTGAGATCTGCTGTCTGTCCGTTGGGGACGAATCCACCGTGAGCATGTTTCTTCCTTTGGCTGTCTGCAAACTTGCACAGCAAGGGCTGAGATGGGCCTACAGGGCAAAGCACAAGACCAACATATCAAAAGTGAGGCAAGAATTAATCATCACCTCCTCCGCAGTTTTGCCTGGAAGAAAAATATACAGAAAAGTGAAACTGTCTGATACCCAGAGCTCCGGAAGCTAACTTGATGAACTTTCCATTGAAGTGGGAGATGACAGCGTTACACTGCTCCGTTGTGTCCATCCTGACAGGGCAGAAGAAAAAAACAACACCCATGAGTATTAGTAAATCACAGAGAATATATGAAGAAACTTTGTTTAACGGAAACTTTTTTTTGGCTAAATTAATGTAACATTTGACCTCTTTAATGCAGGACCCATTCTGTATTGATAATCACGTACTTGGCTGTGTGTATACTAAGTGAAACAAAAGCCAATCATTTTTTTCTCAGTTTATCTTCTCCAGCTTGTAAAGATAAGAATTAGACCAAAAAAAGCTAAAGAAATAAGGTACTGCCTCGAGGCACTCTTTGATTTCTGTAAATAATCTCAGAAAAACAAAAAAAATAAAACCGTTGGTTAATTGAAACCTGTGCAGGCAAATAGAGAAAGTGAAGATAAATCCTCCTGAGAACCAGGAGAAAAAAAGTTCAGCTTTGTTAATCTATTCATGACGATTCAAGTATTGTGGTTTAAAGAAACATGTTGCAATTTTATTTTCAAAAACATTGTTTATTTTTTTATGGCCTTTCCCGCATAGTGGACATCAGGTTCTGCTTGATACGTCTTACAATGGGATATAATGGTGAATTCATTTTTGTGTGGATTTCTATCAAGAATCCTTTCATTTCAAGAACATTATACAAGACACCATCAGAGGCACCAAGATAATTTCTGACTGACTGATCTTGAGGCATCTGCCTTAACTGACTGCATTGGCTTTAACTGGGAGCCTTGTCTTTGCTGCCCAGTACTGGATCCTCGGGTGTCTGAGGCACGACATGTACACAGACAGCTCCTCTGGTGTGGTTTTTAGAGTTTCTCCAGTCATGAACACCTCCCAGTTTGTCTTCTATGACATTTCTAGAAAAAACATTGGCCCTCATGCAAGAAGCACTCGTACGAACAGATTCATTCTTAAATGGCTCGTACGAGCGATATAGGACAAAATGCTGGATTCACCAATTTTCTCGTATTTCCAATCTTTCTTCAGTCACGAACGAATTCTACGAGTGCTCCAGACTTGACGTAGTGGTGCAGAATCTTGCGCAATTACTCTACTGTCATCCAAGCCTATGTTTTTCGCTCAAGGATTGCATTTGTTGTGATAAAAGAGCAATTGTGCATTTACAAATCCAATATAAAATATATTATCATATATCTTGTAGCTCTGCAGTTCGAATTATAAATTATGTTTTTCGCATATTTTTCGGCCTGATTTCGTTTTTTTTTTTAAAGTAAGCCTACAAGTCAGTTGATGGTTTTGAATAACATGTCAAGTGCATTTATAGCACTTTTGTCCCACTGTTCGGCTTTAGCCGGTCCTTTAATTCCACTACTGACTGAGACCGAGGTAAATTTAGTTTTATGTTTGATATTCAAAAGATATTAGTCTCCTGACTAATGTCGCTTTGTCGTGGGGTTGACAGCCTCGCTGCAACGGTCACGTTATGTCTTCAACCAAAGCGACACTGGGTCGGGAGCCGGGTGTCTGAATATCTGTTGAATATCAAACCTAAAATTAACTTTTCCTCAGTATGACTGACCGGTTTCACTTTGTTAATCTCAGTCAGCAGAACCTCGATCTCCAACTGGTGAAATTCCTCTTATTTAACCTCCATGCCCTTTTTGTGAATAAACGCGTTCGGCAAGCGTGGGAGGTTTGGTCTAATATGGAGTTATAGGCAGTGGCTTATCTAGAATTTTTTCACAGGGGGGCAAGGAAGGGGCACATCCTCAGAAAAGAGTGGCACATTGAATAAGACCTTTTTTCAGAAAAGAACTTAGATTCTAGGTTATTATAAACTAAAGTAGTCATCTAACGTGAAAACTAAACGTAAAACAAAACTTAGAAAAGTAAATAGCTAATAATTTTTTTAAATATACTAAAGTTTACTTAGAATGATGCTTTTAGTCAATTCTGCACCATCATATAGTTCAATGATCATTAAAAACTTATTATTTATCATTTGGCCCAGTGTCCTTCATGTCAAGCACAATTAGCTAAATCTGCTCATGGCAGACAATTCATTCTGTTGTAATATGCTGGCTGGACACGTTTCTGACTCAGGGCACTTCTTCATAACTGTGTCTACATCTGACTGTGAAGTGCTCTGGGTGACACTGTCATGAATTGGCACTGTACAAATAAAGCTGAATTGAAATGCATTATTTTTTCTAAGTTAAACTATTAAAGTCAGCAATTAAGTATTATTATAATATTATAAATAGTATAATAAATCCTTCTTTAATGAAGTACTTATTCTTTTGTCAATAAATCTTACTCAAATGCACCAATAATAGCTTAAAATTCATCTATTAAGTTTGAATATTCTCCTCTGTTTCATTTCACACATCTGTAAAATGGGATATCATTTATTATCAGCAT
>JAVQJG010156852.1:0-23321 GCA_036024015.1 Craterocephalus amniculus
GGTTGTCTGTCTCTCCGTGTTGGCCCTGCGACAGACTGGCGACCTGTCCTGGGTGTACCCCGCCTCTCGCAGACCCTATCATCATAACAAATCAGAGGGGCATCCAGTGGTTGAGGAGCCACTGGATGATCCGCACTGTTCTTGATCCTAAAGTTTTCCAGTGTTAGCTCTGTCTCTGCTCCACCGTCCCATTGTCTGAGCTGAGGATATTCTTTGGAAATGCCAAAGAGTGTTTAAATGAGTCTGTGTCCCAGGACAATGCCACGTCAATGTGTAAATGGATGCCCCATTAGGGGCATGGATAGCCAGACAGAAGAAATAATGCCCCATCTCTTCACGATATTCCTGATGCACTTAACTTTGAATGGACCAAAGAAGTCAGTCCCAGAGTCTGTGAAAGGGGGTTCATTCATTAGTTTCTTTTGTCTTGCTGCTGTTGCACTGGAATATCCCCACTGGAGATAAAGTTCTTCTTATCTTATCTTATCATCTGGGAGCACCCTGTCCCAGGATAAGTCCACCACCTGTTGCTATACAGCAGCACCATGCGAGCATCAACATGTTACACACCTGGAGAGGATTCTCCTTTTTGCTGCATGAACACCAGGGATCCAATATTTGGTTAGTAGCTTTAACAGCATGTGATTGCTGCTGCTGTTGACCTCTTTTTCACAAAAATCTCTGAGAATAAGCTCTGTCACATGTCATCCACTAGGATGGCAGGGTGCATAACCTCTTCCAGCATTGCAACTGTTACTTCCTACTTTGAGGTAACACATACAGGTTTCGCACTTATAGATGTGACTGCTCATCTTGATGAAATCATTTTTCTGAGGTTTCTGAGATCTCCTCTGAGTACTTCTGCTGATGTCTGAAATGATTGATTTCCATCTCACCTCTTTATTGTTCTTGACTGTGAGGTTTGGCCTCAGGGATCTTGCTTGGAAGATCTTCATCTGTGTCTGCACCTCAGGCTGTGAAAGCGGAGCATTCATTTCCACTCTTTTGAAATACAGAATCAGCAGCGTGCTTTTCCATTTCAGCATCTGACTGACTGCCTTTAGGTGGTCCCGTGTAGAGTAGTACTCCGGGAACTGCTGAACTTTGTAATAGGTCTTCAGCTGCAGTAGTGCTGACTATGGAACTCCTCTTGAGGACATTTACAACACAACGGTTTCCTCAGAGACCCCTCCCACTCTGGGCACCATCTTTTTGACCTGTTGCCGTCAGGTAGGTGCTTCAGTTCGATAAAAGTAAAAACTGAACAGACTGAAAAATGTTTTTTGTCCCAGAGCTGTCGCATCGCTGAACTCTGTTTGTATGAAGCACCGAATCAAAGCTGTGAAATAGAGCCTGTGCAATAATTTCTGATGTCTGTGAAATTTCAATTGCTCTTTTTTAGAAAAAAATTGTATTTTATCAGTATTGCTTGTTTTTACAGTGTTGCATTGTGTGTTATTTATTCATTTGTTTTAACGTTAGAGGTGCTGCATCAATTTTGTTACTTTGTGAAATGACAGTAAAGTTGATTCCTATTCAGATTATCCTCAAAGTAAGCTTCAAAAAGAAAATGGGTGCAGTGGTGGAAAAAAAAAGTGACGGTTTTACAATTTCAAAATGCGTTTTGATGTTCATTGTTTTAAACAACTAATACCCCATGATTGCTTTTATACTTCCCCACAGAGATCAAACCTTTGATCGTCGTCCAACAGTCTCAATTAAGCATGAAAGGATTTGCCTCTTACTCTATGTCTAGAATAACTCTCTAAATAAAGAATAAAAGCAATCTGCTCTTGTTTCACTCAGTGCACCTTTTCCTTTCCTGTTGCCAGGGGGATGACCAAATGCATTTCATATGCAAGCATCACGCTTCACTGCCTCCTGAGCGCAGAGCAGAATCATGTTCCACTTTAAAAACGTTAATTTTACATTTTTAATGGCTGGCTGATGGTTGAAGTAAGTGAGCACCACATACAAGGGAAGGAGTTATGTCCTGGAAATCCTCCCCATCCTGTATTAAATGATGCCCCCTAACGACTAAGGGAAGGAGACGTCACTCTTTTTTGTGGGCTCCTGTTAAAAGAATTAGTCAAATCTCACAGGAAATGCTTTAAGCTAGTTTCCATACTATTGTTTAAAAATGCACATTTTACCTATGTTATTGTTGCACGGTCCTGCATTGAGCTTTTGTACAAATCCAGCTGGAGATTCCTCGATTTCATGGCTGATTAGCCTAATATATAGATTATCTCTTGTTATTTCAAGGCAAATAATCCAAGATTATGACTTAATAGGATATGTGCAATCAGCTGGAAGACACCGGGGGCCTGTCTCAAAGAGACATCAGCAAAATGCAGTTCAAGCCAGTCAAATCGTAAACTGCTGAGGTGAAATGGTTCACAAAGACTACATATCTAAAGGGAATATTTGACATGCAGATCATCTGTGCATCACATTAAGAGTTCGGTTTCACAGCTGGTGAAAATTACACACCCTTTCAGACAGAGGCCATAACCAATTTCTGTAAACACCTTTGAATAAGTTCTGCATATTTGAGTTGCTAATGCGCATTTATCCATCTAGCGTTGGGAGAAAATGATTTTATCCTGCTTTCTCTGAATTAAGCAGCTCATAACGCAAATTTTGCATTGAAAAAAAAATTAATTAGTTTGTGCTTAATTCTGTCATATCCGTAAAATGCAGCAACTTTGAAAAAACACCGTAAAAAAAAAAAACAACAACAACAAAAGCATGCCTTCCCCAGGGTCAGTGGTCGCTGCAGCCTGGATTATAGCACCAAAGGAATCCTGGGAAGCGTGTATTGATTTGGCCTGACACTTGCTGCCACATTTAGCTTGGCCGCTGCTGACTCGCAAAGGCTTCAAGCAGCTATCTGCCATATCCTCTACTATCTTTAAAGAGCACTGAAAAATTACTTCATGCCATAGGAGATTTTTCATCACATAATTAGCTCAGTGCACCTAACAGCAGATCTCCTTTGACTACAAATACAAGCTTAAAGTTCATGTGCACAAGTCTATGCTTAATTAACTTGTTAGCATGAGCATGCTATAGGAAACACGACCTTTATAAACTGCATTTGTTTCACAAATCGTCTGGGAGCTGTGTTACACTGTTGTCTAATATTACCTGGATGCCATAAAACACAGTGTGATATTTCAGTTCAACAAATAAATGTTGTATGATCATATAATGGCAGTGATTGGCAGTATTTCCTCTATTTTTTATGCTATTTTTCAAATGCTTTAGCTTTTTTATTTAAAAAAAGGTCCTACCTGTGTTAATAATGACTCATTCACTAACAGCAAAAACATCATATCACTACCAAATGTGTATTGTTATGTATAAAATCCAGATTCTGCTTCTTATCCATTAAAATATTAATACTAATACGTGACCCTGATCACTAAGGTTTACTTGTCCTGTTGATGTTCATGTGCATCCTAAAATTTCCATGTATAAGGATAATATATGATGTGCAAGAGCCGAGAAAGAAATGAAAAGCTTACACATGAAAGGAGAAACCATAGTTTTATTAATCTGTTTAATTGATAGCATTCAGTCATTATTATTAATGACACAATATTTGCAATTTGAACAACATTGGTTTGGTCTTTCTTTGAAGCATTGTTTGTGTATGTCATCCGAAATTAACCGTACATATTTGCATGCTGCAATACGTGACTGACCAGTAGGAACAGTGTGGGGAACACGTTGACAGGATGTAAGGTCACAGTGTTGACACTGGAAATGACAGAAAGTTTCAAAGAGTGTGCGCCATGTTATGTTTGGTATAGGCCTTTACATACCGTCTCTGATAACACCACTGCTGTTATTTTCTACCATGATCTCAAAATTTACCAAACACTAACCTCCACAATTGTCACCACAATCATTATTTTATTTACTCCTTACTGTAGAGGTTTGGCAGCGCTGTACACAAATGCAAGTTTAAAAGCAAGTATATTCTTGGCCTTGGAGTTGCAGTTTTCTGGCAAATGCACGTCATATGTCATAACAATTTATATCAGCGTACCAAGCCCACAGTGATGGTGTGAAACTTAACCGTTATACCGTCTGTGAAAGCAGCAAGAAATATCTTTTTTTCCTATACGTGTTTAAATTTTTTTAAAATGACACAATGAAGGTTTACTTCCACTATAGTAGCAGTAAAGAGGAAATAGGGGTGTTTATTCCTCCTGAGGGCAGTCTCAGTTCTGTTCACTGAGAGAAGCTATACAATTCGGTCTAAACTAATCACATTACCATCTCAAATGTTATAGTAAAGAATGAAGCAGAAGATATGAGAGACATGTTTATTTGTCCCAGAATTAGAGGAAAGCAGCATTTGTAAATGAGGCTGTCATCATCTTGCAAATACTACTGCTTCTTTTTCCATTTATAGCATAGTGTCTGATAATGTGTCTAATAATAACCGTTGTGTTACTTAAACTAATCAGATGAAGAAATGCATGGGCTCTTTCTTCTTTTGCCTCCATTTGTGTAAAGCTGCATCTGTAATCCCGTCTTCTCTAGTTGTTCTTTAGTACTTGTAATTGCATCGCACAGATGCTTCATGGTTCTTCTTGGTTCGCACAACAAATTTTGTGCAGTGTCATGAGTGAATTTAACTTCTAACATGCCCCGATGACAACATTCTTACTCAGCTGTAATCATCTTATCGCCCAGAATTGTTGCTGTGCATGATTCTGGGCAAAGAGCAACTCTTGGTAAATATTAGTCTGAAATCATCCAACACTTTACCCTTTGGAGCTCCCACTGGCTTTTAGTGTGCAAATGCCATTGTATTTTAATCATGTTATGGTAATTCAATGCCCTTTAGTCTGGCACTCAATTCAAGCAATAGAAAGGCTTGAGCTCTTTTTTCGGACTGCAACTCTTTTTAATTTTTTCCATTTAATTTAATTCTCAGGGCAACAGTTGTAATGCAATAAAACATCTTCTGCATTTGTGTCAGCTTTAAATGCAGTTAGGGGACCTTGCCGGATGAAATGGGGAAAGACAGCTTTGCAATTGCCAGGGGTGTTATTCTAAGATCAGGCTGGAATCAGAAGTTTTGTCGGTTTCAGTTAACCAGGGCTCTGCTAAATGGCTTAAGCCAAGCATCAGTGCACCCAGAGAAGGCTCTGAGATATTGCTGCATGACAGCTAAAGTAGTTGGGCGCATCACGGACATGTACCCAGCCTAAAGAGCCCCTAGGCTTTCTCTTCTTCATGACTGACTTTTAAGTGTTTTATCCCTGGGACACAGCAATAATGTGCATTAAGCTCAAGAACACTTATTTCAGACGTGCTTTATGTTTTATTCTGGCCTCGAATTTGGCTGTGTCTAGACACTGCTATGCTGAGAATAGCTCACATGGGAGAATCCCTTACAAGAGCAGCTTTGAATATAAGTGTGGTGAGATTGGTCAGCTCAGTTTGTTTTTTTCTTTATCTTAACAGGTTCAAATAGAGCTAAATTACTTGTTTTGAACATGGATCTAAGAAGCTAATATTCCTGTTCAAGGGTCTATAGATATCTAGTGATCAATGCAAAGTAACAACAAGATTTTAAACCAGCAAAGATAAGTTGTGATCTTCTGGATTAAAACAATGGAGCTGACTAAGTTATGTTGTATTGTTGTCAATTAATCTTTGCACCTGTTCACTGCCAGTTTCTTATGTTTTGTTGTCTCACAGCCTGTAATCAAAATGGATTTCTTTTTTTGTAGGTTTGCACAATTTGTTTTACATTTAAAACTTTCAAGATGTGACTTTTTGACTAGGCGAACGCATCTATACTTCCCCATAAACCCCCTTATTCTCATCTGACCAGCGCACTTTCCTCTTTACGTTTTGAGAGTCTCCCACATACCTTTCTGCAAACTCGATCCAATTGTGAAGACTTAATGATTTTGTGTTTTAAAAAGGCAGATGGAGCAACAATTTTATCTCTTATAAACAAAAGGATTTTGATCAGGTCAAGTGACCATACATGCTATGTGGAGATTTTGGTTTGGTGACTTGTTCATGTCATGACTGAAAGTTGTATGCTGTACGATACCCTGGTGCGCTTCTTCTTAACTAATAAAAGGTTATTTCCATTCCTCTCATATTGATCACTCAGCTCAGCAGGGTTGCTCATTTTTCTGTTGCACTGGAGTCCCACACCCTAAAAATAAAAGCTCACCCAGAAATGAAGGTGATGAGTGGATGAGTGATGGTTTCAGCAGCCAACCAGAGATGGACAGGTGAACAGTTGTCCAATCAGGAGATGTTTGGGTAGATAGTAGGGAATTCCAGACAGTTTCAGGTTGTTGAGCTGATTGTTGGACTTGAGAGAAACTGAATCATTCCAGGCCACAGTCTGGGACGTAACACGATATTATGTTCATCTGAAATATTCAAGGTTTTGTTACTATGCTTAAATAAAACATAGAAGCCAAAAAGCTTTGCTTCTATCAATGCAACCACAGTATTTACATTAAAATGCTTTTCCTTACAAGGTTTCTCTATTTGTCAGAATATTCATATTTTTCTCACATTAACCTTTAGACGGTTGACCCACCTCCTTCAAATGCCGTTGTTCATCATTGGTCGAAGCTTAAGCCAATCACATCTTAAACCAATCACAGCACTCTTTTTCTCTGACGTGTGTGTAGCCAGCGAGGCTACAGACTCTTACCGAAGCGTCAGGAGAAAGGTGAAAATGTCTTTCTCTCCAATAAATCTCTGCAGGGCTACTCATTGCTCACATTTCACAGAGAACTTTCCATTTAATGTGCTCAAAATAGAATCTACCGCTATGTCAAACACCTGCCGCTGCTCCATGTTTGCTATGTTGACAGAGAAGGACTGCCTGTCACGTCACTGAATTGAGCACGCCTCTTTAGACAAGCTCAAAATTGATTGGCTCCCATTTATTGGGAGATTGGAAATCCGTTGAATAGCCCTCTTGACCAGACTATATGGAGGTTGCAAAATTTAGTGGGCCGGACCAGGCTAATGGTGCCATTAATTTTTGCTTTTCTAGTTTTATAAGGGGTGGTGGAAGTTGGTGGAAGGGGAACACCAACTGCACCATTGTTAACTTCAAGTTAGTCAAGTACAGGAAGCAGACTATGACAAAAAGGTCATTGTTAGTTCAGCTCAGGGCATTGTGTGTAAACGCAACCAGAGTGTGTGTCAGATAACAGGCAACTCTGGGCAGGAGGACCTGCTCGTGGTCAGACATATGAACAAAATACAAGTTCTGTTAGAAATATGATCAACCCAACATCTAATACAGTCCATGTTTTATTCTTACGTGGTGGAAAGAGACATTCTCCTACATCAACCAAGAGCTGAGCGAGTTTTCTGCTTTGTTCTTCGTCACAACAAATATGAGAAAACTATGTTCCACATTTTCTCTCAGAAAAAGATAGATCAAGATGTATCAGTCAGTCATCGTTTTATAATCGCGTTGCGGACATCTCAACTGTAAGCAAGTCAAATTATGGGATGCCTGAAAAAACAACTCCCCTTGCCCTAAATCAGGTGAAAAGAATTCTGAGCCATTCTGACTGAACCTTTCTTTTTATATTCTTGAGATCAGATAAAAAACTTTCAAGTCTGGACGGAGAAGGGTCACACGTCTAGAGTTAGCCTTTATCTGTGAAGGGGAAAATCCCATTATTTCAACATGTAAGTTACCTCATTTGCACCATTTTTGCTAAATCAGTGACTAAGTTGTTCCAAAATCCCTAACTTTCAGTCTCTCCCTATGGAACGTGCATTTTTTAATATTTTGGAAAGCCTTCCTGACTTTTGGAATCTTGTTTCTGCTTTTGTTTGTTTCTGTTTGCCTGCTTCTGTCTGTTTGATGGCCGTAGTGTGGTTGTCACATGTTAAATACGAGAGGCTTGGGAAAATGAATTGGGTATTGATATGTCTGAAGCTGTGTTGAACAAATGCCGGTCTATGATATCCTCCTGCTCGATTAACAGCAGGCATTGTCATTCAGTTTAAAGTTGTACTTCACATTCATTAGTCTAAACTCTGCCTTCACTACATTCATCCTTCAGTCCCTCCAATGTGTGATAGATGTCAGAGAGCATGTTTTCTCATGCAATTTAGTTCTGCTTCCTATTGTGGGACAGGAGATCTGACAAGTTCTAGGATTACAAGAGAACCTTCTATCCAGACATCAAACCTGACATCCTTGGCTGCCCGCAGGCTGCAACAAACAAATATTACTGCCTGATCCTTATGGATTTAAAGCCGACCACTTCCCCTCTTTTCAGAGATGATTAGCAAATATGACTTCTGTTATACATGAAAAAACTCAGGTTTATAAGGATTAATTTAACTGGAAAGTTCTGCCTACCTAAACCATAGGGTAAAAGATTAGTCTCACCCAGCCACAGGATTTGGTTGAGACACCGTATGTAAATGTTATATTTGAGTAACTGGTCATTTTATCATTTATTCATTCAGTCAGATACCTGCATAACTTTTATTCTCTTTATCTGAACCTTGCTGTTGCTGTTCTTATTTATTCACCTTAAAAATCTCTAAATACAGTAGAACTGAGGGGGGGAAAGATCACATATTTGAGCTTGAACTTTATCCAAAGACTATTGCATCCTAAAATTTTCTATATAATTAAAAGATACATGCACACACCTATACTTCCAAACTTCAGCTATTTTTCCCACTTTTATGTTTGAGTTAAAAACTTTCCTAAAATAATCTATCCTTAATCAGTGTGTAAGATTTGAGACTTTTCAGCATATGGTTTAAGAAGTGCCATGACAAGAAGATGAATAAAGCATGGCAGAAACTTTATGGGTCCTACATAGGTTTGCTCCTTTGACCTCAATTTATTTATTCATGTAAAACTCCATAAAGTCTTCAAAAATGCAATTGGATGTTAGAGAGTTGTGGCAAACCACACAGCTGTGCCCCAGTTTCACACGGAATAATCCATATAGTTGAAATCAACATTCTTTACTGTTTTATTTATGAAGTAAATTATGCAGTGCACATGCCACTGCATCATTCAGCTCTCCGGTTCATTAAAGAACACATATGTGGAATATCAGACCAACATTTTACCGTCTAAGAAAATAGTTTTCTTCCATGTAATGAGTTCTTAAAAAGTTGCCAGGTTTGCTAGGGCTTAGAAAGAAGAAACGGAGAAGTAATGGCAACCAAAGCCTTAGGTTTAGACAAAGATGCCAGGCCAATGTTCCGTAATTTCACATTTTATTAACGAAATGTATCAGCCAAAAACAAATGAGAATACCACAGATGAATATACTGAACTTAAAAATGTTTAAACTTAGATCATTCAAAGCCTAACCCTAAGAGAATAGCAAAGAGAAGTAATCCAACACCTGACAATTTGCCAAAATATTCCAACTCTGGCAGAATGAATTCTATGTCTCTTTATTCATATTTCTACACTGAAATAGCCCTTGATATTGATAATTTTCCTACACACTCTTTCAAACTGGATCAGTCTCACAGATTGAGAGTTATGTGATTTCAAATCTTATTAGAGCAACTTGCCGTCTGATGTATACTCCATAAATACTGAGTAAAACAGATTTTTTCTCTCTTACCATCTGGCTCCATAACAAAAACCAAGTCCCAAAGACTGAAGGCAAATACAACAAACCTGATACACAGTGCCATTAGTGGTGACCATGTGCTTGATGACTAAACCAAAACAGAGAATAGTGCCAAAAACAAACAAAAAAAATTGTGCCAAAATATGAAAAAGAAATTCCCATAAATAAAGAAGAGCAATTTCCTTTGACATCCAGAGAAAAGTGACTTCTTGCTACTGTAGATTAAAAAACTGAACTTTCTGCAACAATGAACAGTTGGCCAGAAAACTGCCACTTTCAGTGAAGCCAGAATATTTAGAGATATTACTGCAGTAAAGTTTATCAACACTGACTTTTTGTTACATCTTTCTCCAAAAGTGCGGCACTATCATTAAAATTAGTGCTAGGCAAGGATAAAAAAATTTGCTTGCTTTGATTTGCTGTGATTAATTGCATTATTTTGCACAAAATTCAGCACAAAGATCTTCAGGTGTGATGTGATAGATGTGATGACCGTCAACAACAGCTGCTTACATCAACCGGAGCATTTGCTACTCCCAGTTTCTTCATTAAAACCAGAGCAAAGAATAACACGAAGAGCATCTTTTTATGGAAAAACAGATTTCAATCTTCTTCTGGCTTGGTATGACAAAGAATTAGATTTTTCAACTGATTTAGTTTTTATAGCGTCAGTGATCTTCCTGTTAAGTTGTGCTTTTAGAAATGATCCTGCCTGTTACAAAGCTTGTCTACAAATTAGTTCTTAGAAGGTTTTGTGAATCAAACCATCTGGTGCATCAAGTTTCTACTCATATGCCATGGAGCAAAGATATTTGACTTGACCAGGGTTCAACAAAAAGGTGCTTTAATGCCTCACTGTAAGAGAAGCAGAGCGTTGCAGAAATCCATCAAAACAAATGAAAACATGAGGAAAATGTCATCAAACAAGATTCTTCATCTGAGGCTGAAGGGCAAATTAAAGCCTGTTAAGCCTTGTTCTACAGCGACCTCTGACTGTCACACCGAGAAACCCCAAACAAACTACCAGGAAAATACCTCAAAGAACTTCTTAAATCCTTTGCATACCTCAGCTTGTCAACCTGGACGTGACTTTCACAAGAGAGCAGCTGTATTTTATCTTATCTTGTGTTTGTGGTTAGGGATCCCCAGACTATTAAATGAGAATCTCCTTAACCCAAAAGGAATTACCTTTGTCAGAGCTGGGGGGGTTTCCACAGAAATGATTGCTGGGGTTTTTTATACACTTACACTCGACTGGTTGTGTTATCTTTGCTTCACATATTCCCCAATGAGTTTGTACAGGGTCTATAACAAAGAAAGTGGCTCATTATCACCCACTACAGGCGTGGTCTGCACATGTTTGATTTAGGCTGCAGCTTAAAACACAAACTGGATTAGGCCTGACATTGAGTAATTATTTGGAAATAAAATGATGTTTTTACAATTATGGGAGTTTGGCCGGGCTTGATAAAATTCTTTATTAGAAATCATGAGAGGAGACCACATTTCAGTGTGAATTATAGAACTTCTTGGAAATGAAGAAAGAAGCACTGCAAGCAGCTACAAATCCCTTGTAACTATGTGTAAATGCAATGTTCTCATCAAATTAATAGATAATAAAAATAAATAAATGTGAGATTATGACAAACAGAGAAATTATTATAGAATTATAGTATTATAGTATTATTTTTATAAACTATAAGTCATCTTTAAATGAGTTTGTAACATGTATGGCTGTATTTGTTTTGTCTAAAACCGCAGCAACAACCCCATCCTGGTTAGGTTATGAAAACAACACAGTGAAGCTTAAATAGGCATTTGTTACTATGTGACTGTCACTGTCATTAACCCTTAAAGGGGAAGTTCGGTATTTTTCAACCTGGACCTGTAGCATGAAATACGATCATTAAACACCAAAACAGTTTTGGTACAACTTGAAGTGCTTTAGGAGATATTTAGATACACTTGCGATCAGCGTACATCTTATACAGTATAATGGGAGTGAATGGGGTAGGTTCGCGCAGGCTCTAAATACAGCAAATTTCTGCCACAAAACTTTCATTTCATCAAAGTTTTGTTATGAACTGCTGGTCTGATCGCTCTGTGAGCTCCATGCGGCTTGGAGTTGCTTTTTTGTGTCGATCCGTCATTATTTACAGCCATTATAGAAACTGTGGGCCGGCCAGGAAGTGACATCATCAAAGCCTCCACTTAAAGTTGAACGTCCAACCCACTAGGGGAGTGAATTTGTAATTTTGAAAAAAAACGTTCAATCAAAATTTGTATTTTATCATTATCTGCTTTACCTTCTGACTGCTAGACGTGGTGACATGTGATTTATAAGAGTAGGTTTCTACTTTAGTAAGACAATACTGAAATGTGGTCGAGTAAGTAATCAGTTAACTCATTAGATTACAAAGCAAAAAAAGCAAATGAAACTGAAATTCAGTTGATCCCGGAAACGTGAATTTTATAAAATCCATTCATTATAATTAGAAAACCTGTGTGCTGTCTTCTTATCCACACAATTTTCTGTTAGCTCTACTGGGAAATCAAACGTAAAACTATTGTTCTTTAGCTGAAAATACAATATCTTTGAACTTTCAAGCCTAAGATCTTTAAACCTTCCCTGCTGCACATTCTTCTGTAAATCAACTTAAGCTTGGTTGAGCTTGAACATCAGTTTGTGACCTTTTCAACCCAAGGTCCGAAGATCCACTTAACTTCATTCACAA
Organism: Craterocephalus amniculus; assembly: GCA_036024015.1. NCBI lineage: Eukaryota > Metazoa > Chordata > Actinopteri > Atheriniformes > Atherinidae > Craterocephalus > Craterocephalus amniculus. The sequence goes on from JAVQJG010156852.1 coordinate 12,374, forward strand.
TTCAAACTGTTTGTGATAGCTAAAGATTTCCATCATCCATTCAAAGCTGCAAGATTTACTTTACCTGAAAGCTTAGAAAGCATCATTACAGTAGCCTGTCTATTAAATAATTACTGCTTTTTAATAGGCAGTAATAGACTTTCTTGCCAAAAACAAATCCCAAATTTTGTGGAAGACGACCATGAAGAAATCATATAAATTTCTTTTATCAGTTACTCTATTGTAATCCCATAACCATGAAATTAAACATCTATCAGCCATAAACTAGTAAAAGAAGAGCCTTGTTGCATTATGCCATTCTTTAACAACTTTATAACTTTGGAAATAAAGACACCAGTCACTGTAATTTTATGATACTACAGAAGTGTGATTTTAATAGCACACAGAGGAGATTCATACAACATAGTCTGGGGAACTTAGTTCAATCAGGAAGGAAGTTCCAAACAAATGTTATACTTTAGCTTGGTTGCTTTCACACTGAATTTTTCTGAAGTTGACCGAATTGCCAGGACAACAAGCAGTTACAGTAGATGACCACTTGGGGCAATATTCCCCAAAATGTCCACTGAGAAGGAGAAAAAAAAGTAGAGGAAAATCTGCCCCCTTCACTGGCCTGAAGAGTGTAATCCTTCCCTTTAGCCAGCTTGTTCACCACGAGTAAACAGAGAAACGCCAAGTTTATGGAGTCTTGGTGTTTCTATTTTCACTTTCGTGTTTAAATCAAATAAGATTACCGGACAAGAGTCTAAACAGTTAAAACAGCAGGAGAGGCGATGCACTCATTTCCTCTCTTTGGTTCGGTGGATGGTCTGTTTACTTTCACTCTGAAAGTGAACCGATACCTGTTGTTTTCATGCAGACCAGAGTTTGCTTCTTTGCTCCACATCAGACTGCGAATCAGCATTCAACAAACCGTATCTGTGAAAGTGGACCAGGTTGAATGCTGAAATTCATTTTTCACTTTTCTGGAAGAGTTTTCGCTCCTGGCCTGGACTGAAAAACTGCATCTTTTTGTCCAGCTTGGGAGCATCATGTGATAGTTGTGTCTTGCTGTATAGCATTACATGATGAACTGGTCTACCACAAAGTTCAACGGTTGAGCATGAAGATTAGATGTTTTCCCATTCGACGGGTGAATACTAGTATTCTTAAGCTGTTGTGAAAATAGATTTCTCTTTTTTCCAGTATGTAAAGTGAGGGTGTAGTTAATGAAACAAATTTGTTTCAAATTGACATAGAAATATGTTATGAGATTGTTGAACTGTTTACCCACTCAGAGTAAAGAGTGGGACTTTTTTCTTTCACTGTTTAGTTGATTTTTTTAATGGGTCATGTGAATTCTATCACAAATCAATTGAACTTCCTGGACAGCAAATCTTCTCCGAGACAGATGTTGATTTAGCCTGCCCCCTAGTGGCCAACTAGCTTCATTTCTAAACTTTTTTTTTCTAAAAAAAATAAAGTGGACAGGATGTGACAGAATACATCAATAATATTCTCCATTTCTGCTGTAACACTGCTATTAAATTACAAATATGTGTCTTTAAAAAGCTTTTATTGAGCCATGGTTATTAATTACAGTCATTTTACTGTCTAGGCAAAAGATTGTAGAAATAAAGTGCTTACATTAACATACAAGTTTGGACTTGAGACCAAACAGAGCACATTGCAAGAATGAAAGCGTGTTTGACACCACAAAAAAGAGCAGAACATTCATTTTATAATAGCTTGGCTTGTTTGCTCTCTTATTGAAGCTTTAATGCTGTTTAAGCAGCCAGGTGGGAGCAGGGCCTCCAGGTGACACAAAGTAGTTCCACCACCACGGCTTTGCTGTTCTCTCCACAGGGACTTGACTCAAATCCGCCATCTGGATGTAGCGTTCATACTGGTTGTACGGGTCGAACCGCTGATAGGAGTCCATGGGTGGGAAAGTGTACTCTCCTTCCTGTTTGTCTGACTCAGGAGGAATTTTCCGAAGCACAAAATCCACCTGGCCTGCTTTGTTCATGCTAGGGGGCAGGTGGACTTTTTTTGTGGCTCTGGTATAGCCCAGTGCAGAGGCAGTGATGATGTGGATTCCAGGAGTCAGGAGGCGCCAGTAGTCTCCATTTTCAGCTGAAGAGGAAGGGTAAGGCTCAGTATTTGGACTCATATGCCGATATGTCAGGGTAGAATATATTTTCAGAGTCTCTCCGCCTCTATATTAAGATCTCGACAGGGGGAAATCCCATGTCAAATACTGCAGGTAGTGGGAAGTAGTGTTTTTATTCAACTCATACTTACATAAAGTCTCGGAAAGTTCTGAACTCAGTTATTTTTAAAGAGGTTTTTTTTTAAAATCCCGACAAGAATCTCAGAAAATGGAGTGAGGAAAAGAATTAATGGTGTTTCTAAATGTGCCTGTAAAAAATAGCACATTGCATTTGAAAACGATTACCTGAGGTAACATCATGCTGTATTCCTCTGACAGATATCCGTGCACCTTTTATTGCATTTCCCTCCTCGTCTTTTACAATGCCTTTGATACCTCGATGGGCCTGATGAACAACACCACAAAAGGAGTCATCAACTGGTATATTTCTCCATTGATAAATCAGATTGATACAGCGTTTATTTATTACTCAAAATTTAGGGTTGATATGTTTTAATGTACTTAATAATATGGATAAAACAAATCAGAATAAATAAGTCTTACTGTCTCCATGAACGCAATCAAAGCTTCTTGGTTATCACGCCATGCGAGGAAGAGTTGCTCCTCAGGGGGGAATTTGTCACAACCCAGCTCCACAGTCACCTCAAAACAGTTGGTGTGAAGATAGTTGAAGTCTTGCATACCTGGCCATAAACAAAACACAAATGTATAAACCAGTTTCAAAAAAGGAAAAACAACACCACATAGCTCATGTTTTCTTTATTTTCCTGTTTTTTTCCCTCACTTAATCATAAGTGGTGTTACAGTGACCTCTAGAGGCCGTAACTACCCACTCATTTGCATTTCAGAGAGACATCAGTGTTGGGATTGTTTTTCTACTCACTGCCTGCAATGCTGGACCACTTTGCTCCGTTGATGATCCCTTTCTGGCTGTTAGTATGGGACGATCCGCATCGTGCACTTTCACTGGACATTGTTTCGTGGCTGTCTGCATATGTTCTTGCAAGAAGTTTGAAGATCTTAAAAACAGACAAAAATGTAGTTGTCACAATTTATTTCAGTTGTTAGCTTCCTTAACAACAGTTCGGACAAGATGGGAAGTAGGCGACTTCCCCCTATGAAATTGTTTGACAAAATGAAAAACAAAACTGGAAGAAGTAATGACAATAACACAATAATCGGAGCAACTTAAATTCAAATGTAACTTTTCTATACCAACACTCCTTGTTCTGTATTTTCAGCGGATCTGTTCATTGAGGTTAGAAATTTTTGTCCTTAAACTTGTCACAATTATGTTTTCATACAAGTGTCGATGACACTTAAGCTTTAAAAGATGAACTTAAATGAAATGACTGTACATCAACATTATAAAAGCAAAGTTTTCACTTTTTCACTGCATATTATTGATTCAGAGTAGTTTTAGTTATGCAATGCAACACTAAGGTCTTCGGGTAGGTAGGTGATGCGTTTCTAGGAGCCTCTTTACCTTATCATCTGGAGTTGGAGAGAACATGTTGTAGTCCAGCGGGTGCTTTGACAGATCATAGGGATAAGACACGACAAGATCTCCACCGTGGAAGTTAGCTGAGAGCACGAAAGGGAGGGAGCGAACCCACTTCATGACAGCGTACGTCTCTGGTGCAACCTGAAACGAAATGTTTTGAATCGTTACCTGAACAAGTGAAGTTTATTTATTTCAAAGTGGCAGAAACACTCAGCAGCTATATTGTATATTCGGCCACAAGATTCATTCTGTACCTTACCAAACCAGTAATTGTCTGGGATTGGGATGTGATCTGTACGGTAGCCCTTTCGCCTGCGGCTGTTGTAAACGATGGATGTTAAGCCAGGGAAGTTTCTGTTCAAGTCGATGTTCTGGGCGTTGTTTCGGCCGATATTCCAAGAGCCATATCTGGGGCCCTGATGGATTCAGAAAGCAGTGTTTTGTTTTTTTTGTGCTTTTTTAAAAAAGAAAATAAAGATAAAATGGCCCAAAAAACCAATTTCTTTTAAGTATAGCTGATCAATTTATGTAGTTCATATAAAAGCATGAGAGACGAATAACACATATTCACCAGGCAATTCACAATCTTATTTAACGACTTAAAGTCCTTCTTGTACTTTTAGTAATTTGCTCCAAACAGCATGTATTTAAATGTATTTTCTACTTGAAAAATGTTCTACGCTCACAAGCTTCAGTAACCTGACAGCTTATAAGATGATTCGCACACACTGAAAGTGTAACATTGACAGAAGCAGCATGGATTAATCTGGTACTAGATAAATATCAGCCCACAGGGTCATAAATGTATGTAACCATAGAGAAGTCACCTCCTCATCATCATCGTAGTTATTGTCATTTACACCAGACGCAGCCAGCTCATATCCATCGGGGTTCATGGAGGGCAGGATGTGGATCCGGGTGCTGTTGATGAGCGTCTGGATGTGCTCGTTCCCCTGCAGGTACTCTGAGCACAGGTACTGAGCCAAGTAAATGAGCAGCTGGCGGCCCAGGACTTCATTTCCATGCATGTTCCCGATGTACTTCATTTCCGGCTCCACTGCACAGGGTCACATGTGAAGTTAAACTACCATCATCTGAGCAAAGGAGGTCGACTTTAACCCTATAAAACCAGACGTATCATATTTGATGCCGTTTCTGGGAATTTTTTCATCACTATTTGTTAAAAAATTTGCTCAAAACCCTGTTAAAAATAATATGATACTTTTTAACTGCTTCCTAACGGACAAAAGGAAGCAATAGACTACACTATAATCATTTTAACAAATCTAATGGTAATAAACGGTAGATATGCACAGAAAAATGTTGTTAATTTTCTTCCTCACAATTTGTTAAAGGTTCAAATAAAGACTTCAGATTTTAAAAACTGGACTTGTCCCTCTATTTTTTCTTGGGTTCGGCTTTAAAGGGTTATACAGAGGCGGATAAAATGTACTCACGCAGCTCATGTTCTCCAGGATTGTTCGAGAACTCGATGACGAGCAGCTCTCTGCCCTCCGTACTTCGGCCAATGCTGTAAGTTGTAGCTATGTCAGAGCACCGCTCCTCAGTCTTCTTCAAGATACTGACCATCTGAGCGTTGGAGTGGTATGTGAACTGCATCGATGCAGAAGGCTCTTCAGGAGGAGCCACTTCTGTCGCTTGAAGGCCTTCTAGTTCTTGCTCAGCTACAAAGAAAAACAGACTGATGACACAGAATCACACTCAGCATCACTTACATTAGTTTTGAATGACCAAGAGAACTGCGATCACTTAACTCTACCATCGATGAATTAGTATAAAATTACCGGAAAACCAGAAAAAAGTATGTAAAAGAAAAGAAACATATGTGTCATAGAGGAAAATCATTGGGAGAGGAGGACAAAAATGAAGAGGTAAAGATAAATAACTTGATAAATAAATAAATGTATGAGAACATTTTAGTAAAGTCGCCTAATTGTTTGCAAAAAATATCTAGTTTCTCTAAATCATATGAATATGGATTTGGGAAGATGGGATGCTACAATCTAAACGAGACATGCAGCACGGCTTTACAGCACATGTCAGATTATTTTAGGAGAAGGACAATTACTTACATAAATATGGGAACAGTTACATGGCTCGAACTCAGAGCTGAGCCAGTCTTCTGGGTGAAAAAGAGTTTTACACAATATGTAGTTTTAACCGCTACCTGGGAGAAACAGTACGCTCGATATTGTTAAATAGATTTTCTGATCATGAAATGACTGAACGGTGAAATTGGTTCCTTATGTGTGCTGACGTTCCACATATTCACTCACTCATCTGGTTCACACATGAAGCTGATGTGAGGAGAAGCACAATACCTTTGTAATGTTCCTTTTAACCATTTCTCCTTTTCAGTATCATTTTTGAAGGAATCTTCCTGTGACATGATGTTTTCTCTACTGTGTTGAACTTCTTTAATAGATGATAAAAGCCACAGGGCCACCTCTGCTTGTGGGGTTTATGTGGGGACAGGAGGATTATTTTAGTTGCAGTGTAGTTAGAGTTGCACCACATGAGTGTGAACCAGATGCTTTCAGAAAGTATATTTAGAAAAACCCCCTGCTGTACTCACTGGATGAAACTTGAGTTTATTTTCAGGTCAAATCAAACAAAAAAAAAGAAAGCAGTATTTAATTGCCTATGTTTTTGTGTGGCAGAACGGCCATCTCCCAAACAAGTTTATATGATTAAAGAAACTTCATGGCCAGTCTGAAACTAGTTTAGAAACTAGAAAAGGTTTAAATTTGGCTAAACAAACATTGATTGCTTTGAAATTTAGATTTAACAGTTGAATATCAGTGGGACCATAATGCACTGGGCTACTCACTTTGGTCATATGAGGGCCATAGTCTTGCTGGTTTTTAATGTACCCCTGATCCAACACACCTGACTCAAACGAATAAGTACTTGTAAAGAACTTCATGGGCTGTTGAATCCATTTGAGTCAGATGTGTTGTAGCAGGGAAACAGTGAAAACCAGCAGGACTGCAGGTTGCAGTGCCCTCTTAGAGCCGAACTTAGCAGCGCTGATACAGTAAAATCATAAACCTTCAATAAACTGAGTAAGAAGAATGAGCTCATGTATGGCTTGTTCCCATCTCTGTGTGAAAGGAAATGTTCTGTTACAGAGTTTTAAAACTTATGTTTTAGACCTCAACTAAAACTGAGCTGCTGTAAAAACCTTGAGTTGGTTTAGCTCACATATCTCACCTCTAAGGCCATCCAGCGGGTCATAGCACTGCTCTTCGTCACTTACAAAGAAGCGATCGCAGTCCAGGAAGTAGGGCCAAGCCATCTCTATCCCCTCAAAAGTGTGACTGCATTTTTTGTGCACTGCCTCACACGTGCTGCGGCACGGCTTCAGCACCTTCCCCGCCTCACAGCGCGGGGCCAGCACAGAGCAGCCCAGCATGCGGATCTCAGGGTTGCACTCGCCACCTAACAGCGATTCCACCACGCTTATGAGGAGGTACTCCACACTGGCCTCCGCATCCTCCCGGTTCTTCTGGCCAATGATGTTTGGGAACATGGTCTGTGTGTAGGCCATGTCGTCGCAGTAGGACAGCAGCACATCTGCGCATTTGGCTGAGGCAGAGAGATCATTCATTTAAAAAAGTACGGGCTCGATTTTCAACTGAAACGATTATTTATTCTGATGAACAGAGTGATGAGGAATGTTTTAGTCTTTTTAATACACAGCAGTTAATCTTGGGCTTCACAGCTGTCCTCAATCATGTGGTCCTAAATATTTCTATTATCTCTGGAAATTAGAATTTAAATAATTCATGATCCAATCGATCATCTAAAAATACACCCTGCTTTTGTAGCTTTTGGGCCAGACTCCATTAAAACCACACCCACATAGGGCACTTTGTCTCATGCCACACTCCTTCTTTGCTCAAAAAGCCATAAAAGCCAACATTTAAAACACAAACATCCTCAGACACGTGAAGGAAGCAGGAGGGAAGCTGGATGACAAACAGCCCATGCATGACACCATTCTTCCTTCCAGCCAGAGGGTACTTACGTTTTTCTTCCACTGCTGGCTTACACAGTCCTGCAAGATACAGCAGAGTGATGTTAGCTGGCACAGAAGCTGACACTAGATGGCAGAGTGGTTTCTGGAAACATCTCAGTGTGGCCTGCACTCAGCTAGATCCACCTCAAGCCCCGCTTCGGGCTCTCTTAAATGCTTGTCATTCTCCACAGTATCATAAAAGTTACGTTCTTTGCAGGATTGCAAATCTTAATAATTTAAGTTGAAAAGTATCATGTTATCTAGAATAACTTATTAATTAAACTTCACAGCCAACAGGCCTGCATCTAATAATGTTCAGAATTTTTATGTAACTTTAAGTTTATAAAAAAACAAACAAACATGATAGTGCGCGATTTAAAACAATGATCAGCTTCTGAATCCATAATCGCACATGGTCTCCACCATAATATACGCAATGTCAAATGTATGCAGCAGGTCCAGATGCTCTCAGCAAAAATGAAGTTTGTTATCAGGTTATGGTCAGAAACTTTACCTCGTATTCGCGGGTCACATCGTGGCGGAGAACAAGACGTGAGAACCAGCATCTGCAGCAGGACCATCAGCATTTTCCGACTCTTTTATTCCGATTCAGTGTGGCACCTCACACGCGCAGCTGCAGGGTGTGTTTCAGTGTGTATGGGTGGGGGGGTGTATGTGTGTAAATTTCCCAAGACGCCAGAAATTCCCAGCGAACTTCTCTTAAAGCGACTCTACTTCAAACAGTACGGTAAAATATCGAGTTGCGGAGGAAATGTCTGAGGTGAAGTGGGGACATGACGACATAATTAGCCTATGTGGCTTTTTCTGTTCCTCGTGAAGACGCATTACTGTTGTTTGGAGACTTTTTTAAGTTAAAGCCCAAGTAGCTGTCTCATATTTGGCCACACAAAATCTATGTGACACTCCCATATTTAATAAATGATGGTGCTCGTTGCAAAAATAATCGGTGGTCTACAAACTTGGCAGCGTCTGGCATGGACTGATTGAATTTCCCTTTGTAACAACTCAGTGCAAACTTTGTTAAACTTCAGACGTCCAAATGCAAGAGAATATATCTATTGAATGTAATATGCTTATTTTTTATATAAGGTATGTTGTATGGAGAAAGAGAGAGATACATATACAGTAGGCTATATAGTTGTGAGTGTGTAAGACATTGCTATTTTACAGCTGATAATGTTACAGACCTCTTTTCAGTTAAATCAATATAATTAGGCTACTTGCTAAATGAGTCTTTTTTTTCTTACTTTCGTGGTTTTTCAGATATTTGTTGGCCTCATATCAACTATTTTGAGACTTGTAGCATCACATTTGACATGAGCTCATTCTGTTCATAACATTGTCATATTTCTCATTTTAAACATTGCTTGTTTATATGCTCTGTTGTGAATTAATGACTGCCTCATTTGATTTGAAGGTCTTTTATTTTTGATTATGTTCAAATTAGAAAAACATCCCAACATATCTGGAATGGTTGTCCATTAAATAATGTGAGCTTTGAAATCATCATGAAGCGTCACAAATTTACAGTTTGAATGACATTAGGTTTATTGCATAACCTCATATTCTTACAACATACTCTTATTTACTGAGACAATTTCAGTTTTACCAACTCAAATAATTATGCTTCAATAAAGTTTCTATTGTTATTGTTTTGATGGTTTTTAAGAAAAAAACAACTTGTTAGATTTCCCGATGGGGACTTCTCAATATCCTGTTTTTCTATCCTAATTAAGATTAAATGTAGAGATAGTACAGGTTGGTACCGTAAATGAAAGCTGCCTCCATTCTCATTTCCTCAAACAAACTTGACTTTTTAGACTTCAAATTCTCATTAATAAAACAGCTCTTAAAATTACCCCCAAGTTAGTCATGAGCCAGTGAAAAAGATTTGGCTTCTTCATAAGAAACTTAATTTGTCTAAAGAGCAAGGCAATGTAGTTGCCAGCAGTCCTGATTTCCACCCACTTACGTTTTTCCGACATGAGATGAGAAGTTTTACATGTTGGTGTGCTGGAAAATCCCAGAGATGATCAAACACTGAATATTTTGTCATGGCTTTTTCAAGCATGCATGTTTTACTCATTGCACTAATTATAAGATCTGCTCTTCAAGCTGAACAGATTTGTATTAGCATAATTGGAAGCTTGATTATTCATTAGGCAGCAGGGAGGCAGGACGGGAGGGAGGGAAGGCAGGAGGGGGGAGACAGGCTGAGGTCAGTCACTGGAAAATTGAGATAAAAAATAAATAAATACTACTGCATCCTTCAGCTAAATCCTAACAATAGTCATGTATTATGCAAAATATATGACCCAGAAAGTGAATGGAAATAAGGCCTAATGGGAGACATGATCCTCTGTGGAAAGCATGCATGTACATGCAAAGTGTTCGCAATCTCATGTCTGTGCAAACTGATGCTAAGGGGAAAAAAACGTTGATATGCCAGAGGCTGAGTCAGAGTTTGAAGTTGTTTACACCTGTCTATGCTTGCTTGTGATGGACAAACATTAGTGTTTTTGTACTTGAAGATAAGCTGTGGGTTGTTAACATCATTCATTCCATGCAAAAGCAGAAACACAGAAATCCATCACACAATGACTCAATCACAGAATGAGAACAAAGCTGAATTTTGCAGCCCCCCTGAGATAATTATGACAGAAGATTGTTTCATTATTTGAAAATCCTGAGGAGTCACTTTTACCTGTTTTTGTAATAAAATTATGTAATGAATTTCAAACAACTCTACAAGCCCTGAAACAGAATTTTCCTGTTTCAAGAGATCACCTGACTGTTCCTGCAGCCTGAAGACCACTTTGTTGATTAAAATTTTCCTGTCAAAGACGTGTAAAAAGCTATTTCATCAGCTCCAACAAATTTTTGTTTATTTCTTTTCAGGTGTCTAATGAGCTTAAAAGCCTCCAACAAGTAGTTAATGTTTCCTGCGGTTTGATACCCAGGTCTCATTTAAAAAATCATGAACAGTTTTACAAAACAGAAATGTAGGAGACATATTTTCACCTTTAAAATAAAAATAAAAATAATTCTGCAGACTCATGTTGCCTTTGTTCACTCCAGGTTATTTTGATTGGTCAGTGGTGGTACAATTTCAAAAAGAAGACAGCCGAAACATTGCTCAAAATTTGGAAACATGCTAGTTAATACATGGAGCCTCAGCTCCTTTTGCAAGGCAAACATATTTGAAGCAGCATAGTAGATAGTACTACGC
>JAVQJG010156867.1:0-16549 GCA_036024015.1 Craterocephalus amniculus
TCTAGAGTCTATGTGGACATCCTAGAAGTATGTGCAAGTATTATTATATAATGATAAATATCATATTAAGAATATAATAAAATAGATCAAATGAAATAATAAATTAAATAAGTAAATAATATAAATCAACATGAGTCTTCTTTTCATCAACATATTTTCTATATTTTTCAGTATCTCCATTATTTTTCTATACTGTGTCCAGCCCTAGGCTGGCAGATGGCTTGTGGGAGAAGCTCGTTGTCGACCTCTCAGTTAGCGGCCTGATGGGGGCAGGTTACTTTTCAAACTGGTATCATTATTAAACTCTATCGTGATATATATCGATATCGTTCAGTGTAGGAAAAATATATCGTGATAATATTTTTGGCATATTGCCCAGCCCTAGTTTTGTCCATGTCCTTAATGTACTGAGATTGATCCAGACTCACTAAATATTTTGAAGATTCTCTGCTCTGTATGTTGAAAGACCAACATATTTACAATTTTGCTGTGCAAAATATATTTGTCAGAAGATATTGATGATTTTCTGCTGGAGTTTGGCACAAAGTGCCAAGTTCTGACTCATCCTTGCTTGCCTTGGAAGGCCTAAGCCTTTGGTGGATGTTCCTTTTATTCCTAATCCTGACACTGTCACCTGTCAGCAGTTAATCAACTTGTAATAAAATATCCCAGGAAACTAAAATTTTACATTTTACTTTGATACAGGGAAGTGGGTCAGTTCAGACAATGAAAATAATTTATTTTGGCAAAATAAATCCCACATTGAAGTTTTAATTGTATTTGTAAACCGTTTCTAGCTTTCCTGGAAAGGTTTGCAGTGCTTTCTGTGTCCTGAAGCGGCTTTGTTTTCCTCTGTGGCAGAACCGGCAGCTGCTGAAGGATCGCTTCATGGTGGAGCTGGTCGAGGGTTCCAGGAAACTCCGCCACGTCTTCCTCTTCACCGACCTGCTGCTGTGCACCAAGCTGAAGAAACAGACTGCAGGGTGAGTGCGGGGCAGCGATGCCGGCTTGTGGCATGAAAGACTCACTGGTCCTGCTGCTGAGCGAGAGTCGTTCTTCTCAGAAACTTCTTCTTTCATTTTGACTGATTTGTTGTCATACTGGGAGATAGACACGTTTTGCTGTTATTTTTAGCAGTAACGGTTTGAAGAAAAGACAGGACATTACCCTGACGGAGAAAATAAGGAAGTGTAAGAACTGATCTGGATGTGTTCTTGTAGAAAAGGGCAGCAGTATGACTGTAAGTGGTACATCCCACTGGCTGACCTGACCTTCCAAACTATCGAGGACAGCGAGTCCAGCCCCATCCCTCTGGTCCAGGATGAAGAGATTGATGCCATGAAGATAAAAATCTCCCAGATTAAGAATGAGATCCAGAGAGAGAAGGTAATAATGGACCTCCTGGAGCTCAGACTCCTCTTTAAAACCTCTCAGAGAACACATTTCATTCTTCATTTGTTATCTGATTTGCTACAGAAACGTCAGGGCAATGAGGATTTTACACCACAGTAAAAAATGAAATGAAATAAACAATTATCATGACAGAAATATAGAATATAGATAGAAATGGTGTAGACGTTGTGCTTTAACTCTGTTCTTGTTTATTTGCAGAGGACAACAAAAGGAGCCAAAGTGATAGAGCGACTGAGAAAGAAGTTGTCAGAGCAAGAATCTCTGCTTCTTCTCATGTCCCCAAACATGGCGTTTAGAGTGGCCAACAGAAATGGCAAAGTGAGTCACAGACTTCTAATTTCAGCGTTTTTGTGATTTAAAAAAAGATTATGGAAAATGGTGTTGAAAATATCTTGAAAAATCAACTTCTTTATTTAGTTTCTGCTGCCCTCTGCTGTTAATGTAGTTAAATACAAGAGCATACAGGTTAATAGTTTTTAATGTTATCCAGGGGTTTACGTTCCTGATCTCCTCTGACTATGAGCGAGCAGAGTGGAGGGAGATCATCCGTGAGCAGCAGAAGAAGTGTAAGTTATATTTTATCTTCTTTTTACCATCAGCAGGTGTCGTTATCTTAGCGGCAGTCATGTCATTTTGACCCTTTAATGTGATTTTCAGGCTTTAAGAGCTTCTCTCTGACCTCCCTGGAACTACAGATGCTCACAAACTCATGTGTAAAACTACAAACTGTTCACACTATTCCAATGACCATGAATAAGGAAGGTAAACATTGTTTTCCTTTTTTTCTAATTAAATTATCACATTCATTGTTGCTGTGTCTGATCTTTAACCTTTGAAACTCTTCTTGCACAGATGATGAGTCTTCGGGTTTATACGGCTTCCTAAACGTCATCGTACACTCGGCATCAGGGCTCAAGCAGAGCTTAAGTAAGCACGGTTTGTTGTGTTTCTGATTGGAAATGATCTCACTGATAATTCTTGAGGTGGCGCACCGTGTCATCATCCTATTTGAATCCCCACTCTCCCTCTCCGCGGCTGCCAGCTGGGAGGGCAGCTGGAGGCGAACAAGTGGGATTAGTCAGGAACACTGTGTACAAGGTGCCTCAAATATGTCTTCAGCTTCTCAAACAACCCGTCCCAAATGCTAGTTGGTGACAGGACCAGTTGCATTGCTCAAGTTGAGTTTACTGAGGTGGTGATACAATGAAAGAGAAAGAGTTGACAGAAGTTCATGTGTATACCAAGTGTGTGCATGTTTCACCTAATGACTCATACATTAGTTCTTTAGTTTTAAGTTATTTCAACCATTAAAACTATTTCTTTTTCTACTAACTAGACCTGTACTGCTCCCTGGAGGTGGATTCCTTTGGGTACTTTGTCAACAAAGCCAAGACCCGTGTTTACAGAGACTCTACAGAGCCCAGCTGGAATGAGGTGAGGGTGCATAGCAGGCTGCAGAAAGTTAACAGGTTAGATTAATGACTTTAAAGAATAATTTCCATTTTGCCTTTACGCTTCTTCCATGCCAGGAGTTTGAGATTGAACTGGAAGGCTCTCAGACTCTGAGGCTTCTGTGCTATGAGAAGTGCTACAACAAAACCAAGCAGAGCAAAGAGGACGGAGAGATCACTGACAAGATCATGGCCAAGGGACAAATAAAGGTGAGCAAGATCTGGGTCACAGACGATTTCTTTGTGCTTTCGCGATGTACAACTTAAAGATGCTCAAGGTCCCTTTTTTTTTACTACTAAAACAAACCAATACAGGTGTTGATGTTTCATGAATCTATTTGCTGAGAACATTTTGGTAAATCATCTAAAATAATGATTTACTCAATGCAGAAGGCACCATAGTGTAAAATAAAGAAGAAGAAGGCAAACATACATTACTTCTAACAGCCTAAACCTCAGTTTGTGGCTTTCTGGGTGCAGTTTTTTGCAAGCCAACTTCTACAGCAATGTATAATGACTAATATTCTGCGTATCTCACAGCAGCTTGATAGAGAAGTGGTTGGGCACGTACTATATGGACTGAAGTATCCCTCACAACCAAGTTTGTGGCAGATGTCAGCAAATGATATTAAAAGTTTACAGATTCACTTTAGCCACGAATCAGTGGCATTTATTTGAACACCTTTGCCCGTTTGAAATGAGCTTTTTTCTCCTGCTGGCTATTGTTTCCAGTTGCTTCATGGTCGTGTCTTACTTTTGATCTTTGTGAGGACTTTACTGTTGAAGAAATGAGTCATGAGGTTGCCACTGGGTCACTTCAGCTTGACATGCTGATTGGGTAAGACAGAGGCCTGATTATACTTTGGGTTAGCCAAATGTTAGCTGCTGGCACTGCTCCATGGTATCATGGAGAGAGGGTGGGAGGGTGGCGGTAGTTCTCTGGTTGATGAGCCAGGGAAGGGATTTCCCTGCTGCAGACAGGTGTCTCACGCCACACTAGAGCTTTTGAGGATGAGCATACTGTGGGTGATACTTGCCATAAGAGTCGAGACCCATCAGCTTTGAGAAGAAAGCATCAGTGATGTGCATCATGCCATCCTTACCCGGGCCTTCAAATTATGGTCCAGTATTATACGGAGAATATGTCAAAATCAGATCAGATCATTCATTTAAACTTAGCGGATTATTTTTTAAAAAGGGGGGGGGGGGGTGTTAGCAAGAGACAGGAAAAATTGTTTCCCGTCCATGTTATATAGCTTTTTTTAACACTGCTTCATTAAGCCTTGCTGTTTAATAAAATCCATGTTTGACCAGTAGTGTCCATTCTCTGTACAAGTGGTCACTAACTAGTGTCTTCTCACTAACCTGCAGAGCGAGGAGGCTTTTCAGTTCAGATGCTCCCAAAGAAAACAAGAAAAACAAAGATTTACCCTTTAACAGACTGATATACCATTTGGTAAATTAGGTTTTTCACTGAGTATAATTTTTTTTAAAAAAGGGTTGATTTTGTTTGGATCCCTATTGGATGCAGCGAACTAAGCCAACGAGCATAGAAAGCTGCAATCACATAATTTACAACCAGATAAACACACTGATTAAGTCAAGAAGTTTCCTCATCAGCTTTTATCCCGGACTTATAAAATGTTCCTCATTGGCTCAGTTTACAGCTGTTCCGACAAAGGAACATGTGGACATTAGCTGATGCGTACAAACTATTTTAGCTGAAATGTCCACCTATCATTTCAACACAGAACATAAAATTCACTGTTTCCTATATTATTTACCCATAATGTAAAACCTTGTGTATTTCCATGTATATCCATGATGTGTGAAACCTTCATGGGGACGTCTATTTAAAAAACAAAAAACAAACAAATGGCTTATGCAGATGACCGAAAACTAAAAGTAACCAGCCAATTGTTCGCCGTTGTAATGGAGCAGGAGGAGCGTTTCGTTTTCAGAAATACACTTGGGTAGAAGTCGAAAGTATTACGTATTAAATTTATACTTAAAATTACAATTTATGTAAGAATTTAGTGAAGTGAATGTAAAGGAGTAAATGTAGTGAGTTACCAGCCACCTCTGGTCGAGACAGAAGTCCTCCACTGTTGATTATGATTCTGCTGCATATGTTTCTGCCTGTTAAAAGAGAATTTCTCCTCTATCCTATCACCCGCCCTGTGCACGCTCTGAATGGAAGATTGAATCCAGCTCCAACCCATCACTGAGCCCTAAAGCATTAAATATTTATAAATTTTTTTTAGTATTCTATTTATAGCTTTTATATAGAGAACAGACAAAAACTGAGGAGCAGAGGAACAATATTCACTCCTTCCTGCCTCCCCCCTCATGTGTGAGGAAGTAGGGAGTGAGAAAACGGATAAAAAAAAAGAAAACAAAAAAAACCCAAAGACTCACACAAACAAAAAACACAGGAATCACTTTCCTCATTCTAATAGATTTGTAATAGCTGGAGGAAAATGTAAATAATTTAAAATTGTTCTGTTTTATTATCAGACCATAAACAAAATAAGTTAATATGAGAGGAAATGATATGATTTACAGGACACTTTATACATAAAGTAAACAGATAAAACACAGTGAAATAGTGAAGCGAAAATTAATGACTACATAAAGAGTAGATTAAAACTAAAAATAAGAATAAACACACATACCACTTTCAGTTTTAGAAAACATTAATGGATAAATGAATGGATAAATCAACAAATTATTTACACAAACTGGACATATATGGTTATTTTATGTAGGTCTACAAAGACGCAAATGATCTTTTATCAAAAACAATGATCTATAAGCCCTACAGGTACGATCCGGCAGGAAAAGCATTAATGAGTTGTCAGTTTCTGGTGCACGTGTTTGCTCAAAGGTTAAAGGGCATTAATACTAATAGGTGCTTGGACTAAGAGGATCCTATTTAGCTACCTGTGTTGTTACCAGCCAAAACTCGCAGCGGCAGGCGCCAGCACGTTGGTTATAAGGGTAGAAGGGGATTCTCAGGAGTTAATCCCTTAAATCCATCTGGGAAGTGGAACAACACAGAGGCAAGCGTGGTCTGCTGGCTGTATGGCTTTGTTCCTTCGCAGAGCCCCACTGGATTTAAAGAAGTTGGAGTCTGACAGGGTCCAGACAAAAAGGATACCAAAGAAACTCGGATAAAAATTCCACAAAGAAGATCCAGGTTCTCCAGGATGTGATCAGAGGCTCGTTACGCGGGGATTAAGGACCGGCTGCTGTTGTTGGAGCGCGGTTTAGTAACTAGCTGTATATGTAGATCAGTGCTGCTTTGCTTCTTTGTTTATTTGCCACGGATCTGTGGAAGCATCTTTGGAGAAGCACTCATGCCAGAAATAACAGAAATAATGAGTGATAGTAATCCTAACGAGGAGGAGAATGTGAACTGGGCCGGTAATGGACTGGAAGAAGAGGGAGACACATCTGTGAGGAAACCCCCGAGTACAGGGGCGCGTCTGTGGGACAGAGTCCGCAGCAGCCTGCTCAGACCGAAGGTAAAGACATGGGCAGATCGGCATGCGATGCTGCTGAGAAGGAGATGTTGAAAAGTGTGTTTGTTTAAAAAAAAAAACAAATCTGATTATTTGCAGGAGATATTTAAAACTTTGTTGGAGTTTGGTGATGCATAATGTTGTTTCTGCCTGGTTTGGTGTGAGACTTATAAGGAGAAGCAGAACAGTGGTTGGGTTTTCTGTATTTTTGATGAAAAAGAAGTATTATGTAAGTAGTTTTTCTCTGAACAAAGGATTATCTGGAGAGATTGGAAGGTTTCTTGGGTGAAATAACATCTACCATGTTGGTCAGGCGCAGTGCTTAGTAACGTGGACATAAAGCTGCCAGATTACTCACGCCTGATCACTGCTGTTAAAAGCTGCTGCCTCATTAGGAAGAGGACCAAAATTAGATCAGCGGCACAAGTTAACCTGTAAAAGATGACACATAAAACAATTCAGAGTAAAAGTACAACTGATTAATTCAGTCATTTACATAAATCATTTAAGTGAATTTGTCTTTTGTAATTTAATTTTTATGAGACCAGTTTAATCTCCAACAAACATCTAAATTAAAAAAAACATGGGTTTTATTCAATATCATATTATTCAGGTACTGAATTCAGGGTTTAGTTCTATTGGCCTCCTATTGACTCCATCAGTGGTGTCCATCTATCCATAAAAAAGTTCCTTTTGTAATCTCAGCATATATGTAATTTTTGTCCAAAGTGCAAATATTACTTAAGATTTGTAGCCACTCAGCATAATTTGGGGCCCATTTAAGTGAATTTAATAATTTGATGTGTTACTCTTTGTCTCAGTTGGATCCCCAGACGCTGCAAAATAAAGACTGGCAGAGGACAGTGATTGCCATGAATGGGGTAAGTGTTTTTATCAACACGGGACCTAAAGCTGCATTTTTTACAGATTCTGATTATTTCGGATTTGGATTAATAACAGGAAATTGATCAAAATATAGATTATTCCATTTTTCATCTCTTTCTACTAGAGTCTTAGAAAAGCTGAGGCTGTTTAGAAACCCAAAGATTTGTGTGTTTGAGAGAAGAGTGTTCAATTTAGGTTTTTGTCCCAGGATTAACTGTTCTATTAAAAAAAACTTGTTGTTTTTTTATTTAGATTTTTTTGTATACGTAAATATGAAAAAAAGAAAGAAAGAAAGAATTGTGTGTTTGTCTGGGGGGTTACCTGATGGGATTAATCAAATAAATATTTCACAAAAATAAAAGTTAATAGAGATATTGTCTTTATGGAAGGTTTATTTTCAAAGTTTCAGTGGAACTGACTCCACCTTTACAGATCTGTGGTATTATTGTTACACAAGTCATAAAGGGAAACTGCTGTGGATAAACTGGTATATATACAGTATATGCTTCATCTACATCGCGGCCTTCTCCACCGTGTTTCAGATTGAAGTGAAGCTTTCCATGAAGTTCACCAGCAGAGAGTTCAGTTTGAAGCGAATGCCTTCACGGAAACAGTCCGGCGTCTTTGGAGTGAAAATCAACGTAGTCACTAAGTAAGTTTGCGATACATAATCTTATTTTTCATGTATGGGTTTGTCAGTGAGCCGACACGTACGGATGTTTTTATATTTATTCTGTTTTTGGCTTTTGATTAGGAGGCAGAACTTGCACTCAGAAACTGCTGTTTTTTATGGTGTACACCTGAACTTTCCTACTTGCAGACAATCCATCACACATCCTCCATGAACAAGCTTAAAGTTTTACCCCACACTGAAACTGCCAATACCGTAACTTTCCCAAAGATTTACAACAGAAACCAAGAAAAGTGTTATTAATAAGAACCTCAACCACTAAAATATATTTTGTCATTGTGAAACAGAACTAAAAGAGGCCGTTTTAAAATTCATTTACAGCTAAACATTAAGGCGAACAGCAGGCTGCTGTAATGTACCAGACAAACAAAGTACTCCAAGAATAATAATTGCAGCTAAAATGACGGTTGCCGTGCGGAAGTCTTCCTCAGATAAGCTACAATCTGGCCATTTCTACCACTGTCTCAGCTCCAGAAATGGAGTGATGGTTGGATATAAAAAGTGAGCGGGTTTTTGCAGATCAGTAAGACCTTAGAGCTCAGCCTGAATCGGCTCCGACCGCATGCCATCCCCTCAGGCTTCTGATGCTTCAGGCCCAGCATTACAAAGATGCACCAGGAGGAGCCACGATGTGCCGGTCCCTCTGCAACACTGGGCTTTCTGCTACCAGAGGGACCCGGTTGGGACCGGCTGGCATATCACAGCCCACCTTCAGCAGTATAAACCAAACATCTTTATTATTAGTGCATTAGTGATTGTCATGGTTGGTACATTATGTTTCCTTACACATGGGGGAAAGGAAAGCGGCACATTTAGCTCCAACATAATCACCCTCATGTCGGAATAAAAGCTCCAAGTGATAATAAATGTTAATGTGTATATATATATTATTTTATCATATAGAATTATTATAAGACTGACATGTGGCAAAATTATTTTAGACTATGTTCCCTGTCAGACTTGAACCTGTACCGTGCAGCGCTGAATAACTAACACAGAAAGCTGTTGCCCAGCGCTGGAAGCAGTCAAAGTTTAGCTGATGGAGAGACAAAGGCATTTGGTCTGAATGTGGCTCGTCCAATCAAACGGCTGGATTCAAACTTGTACAAAGTAACTCAAAAAAAGGTCAGACACCATGAGATATCAAATTCATCTCCTGAAAGCACTACTAATTATTAAAGTGCACTGCGGTGATGTCCACGCCGCCACCAAACAAACATTTTTTACACTTGGAAACCTTTTCCGCCCATAGTCATCTTTCCTATAAACAGGCCCCTGGTGTGTTTCTGTGTTGGATCGTAAGCTGCCTCCTCAAGCCTATTGTCTGTGTCGTCTTTAGGCGCGAACGCTCGAAGGTCCCGCTCATCGTCCGCCAGTGCGTAGAGGAGATTGAGCGGCGAGGGATGGACGAAGTTGGGATCTACAGAGTGTCTGGTGTTGCAACTGACATCCAGGCGCTGAAGGCTGCCTTCGACTCTAGTAAGTTCAGCTTGATTTATCTTCTTTTTCCCCTTGTCACACATACGAATCATTTTGGACAGGAAAGAGACGAGGTTACTTAGACAAATCTGGAGGCAGTCTGGTAGTTGTGCTCAGATCTGTCTCCTGTGCACCACAGACAATAAGGACGTGTCCATCATGATGCGGGAAATGGATGTAAACGCTATTGCAGGAACGTTAAAGCTGTATTTCCGTGAGCTGCCAGAGCCGCTCTTCACCGATGAGCTGTACCCCAACTTTGCAGGAGGCATCGGTGAGTCATTATTACTTACTAATTTTCGTATGATTCTGATTGAGGCTAAACATGTGACCCCGGCATGTCCATGTGTGGTTTGTCTCGCAGCTCTGTCTGACAGTGTGGCCAAGGAGAGCTGCATGCTCAACCTGCTGCTGTCGCTGCCGGAGCCTAATTTGGTGACTTTCCTTTTCGTGCTCGACCACTTAAAAAGGTAAAACTTTAAACTTTATTGATCATGAGAATACATCTGGTGTTGCATATGCTACATATGCAGGCTGACTAGGTTGGGATTTTGTAAGTATTAGTAATTTTTTGGTTTGTTTTTGCTTTCTTTTTGCAGGGTGGCTGACAATGAGGGCGTCAACAAGATGTCTTTGCACAATCTTGCTACTGTTTTTGGTCCCACTTTGCTCCGGCCTTCTGAAAAAGACAGCAAAATTTCAATCAGCTCCCAGCCAATCTCAATGAATGACAGCTGGTCCCTGGAGGTCATGGCTCAGGTAAAATTCATATTGTGATGGAGATTAGTAAAATAGTGCCATTTGAAATGCTTGTGTGAGTTTGATTATGTATTTTTTTGTTTGTTTTTCTCTCTCTGCAGGTTCAAGTCCTCCTCTACTTCCTTCAGCTGGAGGGCATCCCAACACCCGACAGCAAACGTCAAAGCCTTCTCTTCTCTACTGAAGTATAACGGGAACATGATGGACTTCTCCCGCTCTGAGGAAAAATGTCGGCTGCCTAACGAGGCGGATGCTGCTGAGCAGCCAAATCTGGCTTCTTCAATCTGAGGGATTTTTAGTAGCCACCAGGGGGCGCCATTAACCTTTTGAAAACTGGAAACAGCCACCATGATGAAAACCATTTCTTTGAGAGATGAGATAAGCATGTGTGTTCTGTTTACACAAACCTGCTGTGTCTGTAAAAGAACAAAAACATCCCTTTTAAGGTGGGAGGACAAGATATATTGTTCCCTCTATCTTTATTTATTTTCAGTTTCAAGAAGCAATATTTACTGTACTTTGTAGTTTCATTGCTCTGTTCTCTTAATGTGCACATAAGCTCCAGATTCACTGAGAAGGAGTTCTGCTGATGTTGGGTTTATTTCTGGAGGTTGTGTGAGTCGTTGAGTTAATGGACAAATATTTTTCTTGTCTGTACATGTTTGTTTTTTTTCCCCTTCAGAAATGTTTGTATTGGTTCAAAGTTCACCCGTGCCAATGTTCCCATGCTGATGATCAGTAGAGCATTTCAGTTTTCCTAATGTTTACATTCTGAATTTTGTACAAAATTTACCGACATGAGACAGAAGCTGTAGTTAACGCAACAACATGCAGGCATGTTGACCAAAACCTTTGAAGTGTTGTTTTCTGTGCTATACAGTTACTGTAATGACCTTATTCAGTTCCCAGGTCCTTGTAGTGACATTGAAAGAACTCCTACGTGGATACAAGTGCTTTTTGAAGCGAGACAGAAAGGCGAAAGTAAAATCATTCCAGAGAAAAAGGCCCAAAACTTCCAATTTTCCACCTGAGGAATGTATGCTGTGCTGTTTGTAATTTCCATGTCAAAGCTGTCTTTTTGTCTGTTTCACATGTGTCCATTTTTTTTATTTTAGATTACGTCTTTCCGTTTTTATTTAGTTTGAGTCAATATGTTGCTTTCTCCATTCCTTCTCCATAGTCTTCTGCCTTTACATAACAAAAGCACACGTCCATAGAAGAGAGAGCACCAAGGATTATCTGAAACACCAAATATTTACCTGTGGGACCTTCCAAGCAGAAATATTCTGGTTTGCTGCTTCCTGGTTTATCGTCATCTCAGATTTTCCTGAAAGCTCTGACTAAACATTGTGATCTTGTAATTTTCTTTTTTTCTTTCAAATCACTATAAATAGTAGAAAAACACAAACCGTAACCATCAGCGCTTTTGATCTATGTAAGAACAGCAATAAGTCTTGGTGATATTTAGAATGGCCACTGTGTCATGTATGTATGATTTTATGTAAATAAACACTTGGTAATATTATTTGTTTTGTTGATGTTTCATATCAGTTTGCATGTGTACATGAAGTATCTTTCTCAAACAAATTTATCTATTATTGTTTTTATTGTTATTATTATGCAACCCTTCATGAATTTCCATCTGTTGATGACATTCACTCATCTAAGAAGACCAACAAAACCAACCAGATGACAGGCATCTTAACGATATAAAAGCTTGGAAGGCATAATTTTCTGTATCCAAATTCAAGGAAAGAAGACAGTGTGTGGGATTTTTGTTCTTCTTTATTTTAACCTAAACCTTCATGCCACCAAGACTGAGTGCACCACCCTGCTCTGAGCTGAAACCATGTTCAGCTAATAATGCACACTGGTTGGGTCCTGACCTGTCCTTTGAAAAAATCAAAGTGTGGAAGAGTACAAAAAATACTAATTTTATTCAGACAAATCATTGGCACGGAGGTGTTTCTCAAACATGTTTCATTAACCCTTTAACTTTCACCTTAAGAAAAGAGAAAATTTTCTTTGCATTTTCTCTTTTCTTTTGAACAAGAAAAATACAAAGACATACTTTTTACCAAATAGTTCAAATCAAAGATAATGATAAGGTAATGGCAGTGAAATGGTCAAAATTTGGAACAGCGATGGGTAAACACTTAATTTTGGTATTACATACCCAAACCAATTGGTAAAGATTCAGGCAGGTTTATTTTATCAATTCTTTACAAAGTTTCATGTTAAGTTTCATTTTTGACAAATGATATGTCATATAACATTACTGTTATCCAGATTTTTCTTTTCTTTCAGGCTCCAAAATGCCCATTTCATATGAATGAAACATCCAAATGGCAAAAATAGCTGACACACCTCAACTCAACTCTCTGTGAATATGGCCTTTCACATGGTAAGCACTTAACTGATTGTTTTTTGGACAAAAAGTGCATACATATTAACTTAATTGATTAATTGGGATTAAAAAACTTGTGGACCCCCTGTCCTCTCAGGGGAACCTGAGGAAGGGATCTGCTACTCCAAACTCATCAAATACACAATATCTGAACATTTAACGAGTCTAATAGATGTTTTTCAGTATCTTCACTGACTAATTTTGTGATATTAAGAAGATACACAGAAATCTAAAATGTGATGCCAGCAACACAACAACAGGAGTGAAGAATTTCAGTATTGTTACTGAAAAGAAAATACACCAAAATAGTGAGGGTATGGTCAAATAAAATTCCTTTTGTAATCTTTCCTAAAGCGCTTTTTAAAAAATAATTAAAATTCTTAAAAATTTTACCAAGAAACTCCCAATCCAAAAATATGAGCTGTGCCATAACACTGTGTCCCAAACTGTCAAGATCAACGAAAGGTTTCCAAAAACTATTTCTCTATACATAATTGTAAATAGTGCACCCTGGTCTTTCAATGCAGAAATGATTCAGTGAGTCTGAAGAAATCACAGCGTGTAAAAGCCAAGGACAGAAACCCCTGCTGGATGAATGGGACTTTCAAGAGAAACATTAATGGCACCATGATCAATACACCCACATGGGCTCAGGAGAAGCCTGGAAAACTATTTTCTCTCAGCATAGTTCACTGCTGCATCCAGGATGTAACCTGAAGCTGTGTTACACAAGGAAGAAGCCACATATCAGCTCTGCACAGAGATGCTGAGAAGTTGTCTAACACTCTCGTTCTGTGATCAAACCAGTTTCTGTTTTCTAGTTTTTGTAAACTTCTCCTGGCCCAATTCATTTTAGGACCTTGGCTCTGCCAGAGAAAAGATTAAGTGCTGTGAGAAATATGAGCTGGTTAAAAAGAGTTAACTATTGTTTTTTTTGAACAAAAAAACAAAACAAAACAACAACAAAAAAAACCCCATTGAACCATTGATTACACCATTTCAATTTTTAAAGTGCTCGAGAGGAAGTACACCTGCATCTACGGTTAGATGGCACTGCAATTATATGAATAAAGTGCCTAATGGATGAATGGATCAGAGAAATGAGTAGTCCAACTATGTTCCCATATATTAGGGATTCAGAGCTTTAGGTCAGTTCAACCAATCCTGATAGGGAAACATAACAAAGCATGATCAAGAGCAAGTCTGACGCCATTTCATTATCTCCCTGTGTCAGTCTGAAGGTACCAGCATCCTGGTCAATGGTTTCTGATCCACTGATTGTTGCTCTCCCTCCTCTTTTCTCTCTGTGTCCTCTCATTTCCCGCCTGTTATTGTTTATTTCTGATATTTCTAACAATCAAAAGATTTTCAAGTGATTGATTAGAGGGATTCTAGTTTTTCCCCTCTAAAGGTTCCATAAAATGACAACTTAACACTAACATAAAGTGAGAAGTGAGTAAATACATTAAAAAAATTATTATACAAATTTCCCCACGAAATATAGCTGAATAAAATGAAATGCTCAGGTCAGATGAAAAGGACATAGTAATGTGAGAGATTTGTTTAAATAAAAACGAAAATTAACTCAGGATTAACTAAGGATTCCAACACTACTTTTGAAACAACATTAAATAAAATTTGTGATATTTAATCATCTTTCCGGTGGCGATAAAGTGGCCCTCCGGAGCACTGATGCTGAGGTGATGCAACCAGGGGAGGGGGCAGAAGATCATCTGGCTGCTGCCAACAGAGGAGCCCACATCCGAAACCGATGCTTCCCTCACAAGTTGCTGAACTGGGGGTCTCTTTACAACCACAAATGGTTGTTCACCGGGCCTTAATCGGCGTGTCAACTTGGAATAATTAGGATAACCTAAGGTATGGTTTTTAAAATCGGTCTACTCAGAGTTTTGTCTTTATGCCGGCTATGCTAACATAGTTAGCCTAATGATAGCATTAGCTACCTGAGGTTTTGCACTGCTGACTGACAGCTAGTAAACAAACTGGCTTAAAAAAACACCCTCAGGCCGAATTTAAAGTAACAATAATTTACGCAAACCTGTTTTCTTAATTATGCTAACGTTAAATTTAATGAGAATACATTTTTTAACAGAGCAGCCCTTAGTTCAGCTGTCAAGCTAGCAGAGTCACTTTGGTACTTAATTTGATTCATTTCAGAATAAGCACTCTATAGCGGTCACGTAGCCGAAACAACAAGATTTCAGCCTTATTCTTAATTTAGTGTGGGACAATGTGCTTCTTAAACTGCACTCACTGTTGACTTGACTTTTAACAAACCTGACAGTTGTATCTCTAGCACTTTTTGGGCAAAATTATTTTGTTAATACTGGGTCTTCGGTCATTTATTTAACTTCAAAGTCGTTCATTTTGATGTAAAGTACCAACCTTCTATTACTGTTTAGTTGTTATACTATACCGCCGTCCATTTTAGGCTAAAAATTCAAACTGGCTCGGGCTCTTTTAGTTTGAATAAAGCCATTACATTTTAAAGTTCTGTGCTTTTGTGTTGGAAACTCAAAGCCAAACAGGAAGTGAAATAACTGAAATTCCGCGCGTGCCTCACAGCATAGCTATCTAGCTTTGCTGGGTTATCGCCTTGATTTCAAAGTTACCATTTGGTCGCTAACACAGATATAATTTTCTAACTCATTAGAGTTAATTAGCTGACTTTACAAAAACTTAGTGCCGGTTAAGTGGCTGGGTATTTCTTTGAATGGCACGTTGTTGTTTGTTTCCCCCCCATAGCTGACGTTGTCCCTGGTGCTGCTAATGTAGGTGTTGCCCTGGACAATAAATTCACCACCGACAAGAAAAGGGTCAACACTCTGCTTTTAATTATGTTTTTTATTTATTTATTTTTACTCTCTTTTTCAGATACGTTTCATATTCTCTCATATATCTTCAAGCTTTCCTTAAATAACTTTGATAGACTAATGTCCCATACACAGCCCACACTTTAAATGAGCTTGTAGACATGGGATTTCTCAGCATTTTGGCCCTATCTTATCTTTACTTTGCAGTTAGCTCTGTGAACCTGGTCCTTAGTCCTTAATTCAACACCAGGAGAAATATATTATTAAGTCTTCCTTCCTTTTTTTCACTTTTTACAGATCTTTGGGTCTATACAAGCAAGGACGTGATTTAGTGTAAAAGGGAAGCTCGGTGTTGACGTTTTTCATTTACATCTGAATTGATTGAGGGCGTCATGACTGTTTTTGATAAGTTTTAGGGCTGGGCGATATAAACCAAATTTCCTATCTCGATCATTTCTATCTTTATCACAACTATATATATATCTCAATAGAATTTTTTTGTAACCCAAGAGAGGGTTAAAATTTACAGCCCTTAGTGCTGAATGTATTTTTATTAAGGATTAGAAGCACATCTGCATTAAAATATTTTAATTTAAAAAATGTAAGTAGATGTGAATTAAAATGATGAAAAAAACTTTTCAATGATGAAAAATGCTAAAAAAGAGATATTTTAAACTCAGAACCAGCTAACTCGATAGCTAGCTCATTATATATCTCATTAGGGCTGTCCCAATACCACTTTTTCACTTCCGATACAGAGGGTTGAGTATCGGCCGATACCGATACTTACATTTTGTCATGAGCAAAGTGTTGTCAAACCTCACCTCAAAACCTTAAGGTGTAACTGATAAAGTTCACAACAGAAGGTGTGAGAAAAATTGAGTCATTAATTATTAACCAATGAGTTAATTTAATAAATTTATAGACTTTGTGTAACACACAGCACATTACTGTTTTAAGAAAAAACAACCTGAGTAAACCCTGTAGAAAATCTACTAGAGCGATCTCGTAAAGGGTGCTGAGGTAAAAAGGGCTGGATAGAAAATGTTGATCACCTGGTATCGGCAACAGTATCGGCATATTTCAATGCAGGCCGATACTTTCCG
>JAVQJG010156874.1:0-25978 GCA_036024015.1 Craterocephalus amniculus
CACACACACACACACACACACACACACACACACAAGTGCAATGTAAAGACTGAAGCTGCACATTACAACTTTTACACATTTAAAGGTTGTGCATCAAAAAAACTTGAAGGCTCAGCCACCATAACTTTTTATTACAAGTGATATGCGTTAACAGTATCTCAGTGGCTGGACATTGTTATCTTTCCTTTTTTTGACATGAATTCCTCATCCTTTTCTCTAAGCTGCTTTCAGACAGCTAGAAAAACCCTCTGTAAGGAAGGTTAATGGAGATAGAAATACATTTTCTTTACTGGCACCAAATGGATTAAAAGAGTGGAATAAAAGATTATGTGTATCTTATTTTGAATAGGGCTCCCGGTCTCCGAGGTACACAAGTATAGTGCCTTTGCCTGCACACCAGTCTGAGTGCTCTCGCTTTGGACCGATGCAGAAATGAGATGGTGTTACAATTCCTATAAAAAGCAGCTGTTCTAACTGGTGTTAAATGTTTTTTACTGAGTGTTCTGACCATTGTTAGGCACTACATGGAGCTCTAGCTAAAAGAAAATACAAATAGAAGGAAAAATAGGAAAAAGGCATTTTTGAGGCTCACAGGGTCGTGATGTCCCCTCACTTCTCAGACGCACTCAGTCCAACATTGCCGGCTTGCATGTCATGTGCTGACTTTTCCATTTAACAAAATGTAGTTCTGTTTGTCAGAGTGTACCTGTCACAAAATGTGGACACACATATTCAGTCAAACCTATGGATACGTGTGTCCAAATTTTTAATTGTATGTAATAATGGAGGGACCACACATGCTATGCTTATTGTTAGGAAGTTTAAATTTGCATCCATGATAACTTGTTGGGGAAAGGTGTGTAAGCTCCCCCGCACTCTCATCTGGAAGAAACCACAGTTACTAAATCAGGAAAAACTAATATGAAACTGGCTGCATGTGTGACAGAATATTCCCCCAAGTCAGTTGATTTTTGGGTAACAGACATATCTTGGCAACATTGTCTTTGTCGTTTATGACAACTTCAGAGACATATATTGACTGTTTGGTAAAAGAAGGAATCTTCGTGGTGTCGCCTACAAACTTCCCAAGAATGTCTCACTCATAAACCTGACAAAAGCCTGTAACAGCTACTTATTTTCAGAGGTTAACTCCAAACAGCTTTATTGTTTTTGTGAACAGATCTTAGGTGATGACATGTAGAGACAAGGCAGGAGATAATAAGTAGTAAGATGTAACTACAAGCCAGATGATTGATGGGAAATGAGGAACGGGTTTTTCATAGAGCATGTTTTTTTGTTTTTTAAAAAAGCCTTGAAGCAATCATAAAGAAGTACACAGCTTTGATACTTTGGTGATTTCACTATAATCTGATTTTTTTATGTGATCCAGCTCCACCTATAATATGTCCTATTGGTTTCAGACTGTAAGACTTTCTTTCCAATTTCATGTTCAGGTACGCCGGAGTCGCTGGAGGAGAAGGAGCACCAGCTGTCCACCATGATCGGTCAGCTGATCAACCTGAGGGAGCAACTTCTAACTGCCCATGATGAGCAAAAAAAGATGGCTGCCTCACAGCTGGAAAAGCAGAGGCAACAGATGGAGTTGGCTCGGCAGCAGCAGGAGCAGGTAGGACGGGGTCTTAGGTATTAGGTGGGAGATGCTGATCATTCTGAACTGAAGCAACTTTTTGCAGGGAATGAAACGAAATGCAGGTAGTGCAATGTACAGACTGGAATATATTGAGTAGGTGAAGTTACTTTATTGTCTTTCTATATTGTGAATCACTTGGTGTGTGTGTATACTTATAAATCAATCAATAATGTCTGTTGACCTAAAACGTCATTTTGGGACTGCAAGGTTATTCATACCCTTCCATTAAAGAACAATCTGTTATCAGTGAAATGAGCTGAAACTGAAAAAAGTAATAATATGTAAACACTATAAAAATCATGACATTGTTCTTGAATTGTGGTTCAACAGAAATATTTTTTTATAAAACACAAGCAAAAGATGTTAGAAATCAATATATAATTCAACTAATATTCAGTTGAACCAATCCTTTGAGGCAATCATTGTGATCACTTGTCTCTGTAGTGCTCCATCAGACATCTGCACCTGTTGGCAGGTATTTTGGCCCACTGCGTATTGTTTGTCTGTTTTTTTAAATTATTTTTTCATAATAGTTATATTAAATTTATATGTATATATTTATATACAGAGAAAGAGGTAGAGTATGTAGGTAAGAGGACACCCACCGATCATGAACAGGTGAGGGACAATCAGAAAACTAAACACAGCTGTGGCTCAACAAAAAATATATGCAAGACAAAGAGAAGCTTTTTGAAAGAAAACGGAAGTAAAGCTAAAGCTACCTAAAGAAAGTAAATAACCAGAAAACAAAAAGAACTTGACAAAAGGTCTAACATCAACAACTAGGACCTCACAGGCTGCAGTGGGAAAGAACAACAAAACCAGGATAGGTTTAGGCACTGAAACTATTATGGATGCAGAAATATATCCCTTTTTTTAAAAAAAAATCACTTTTACTTTTAACCACTGCACTGAAAAAATAAAGATGCAGAGGCCTGAGAAAAAGCAGGAATATGTGGCACCATTAGAGTTAGGCAGTGCAAGCTGCAGACTTTACCTTATTTTAACAATACCCATCTGATTAATTTGTCCTAGCTTTTTGAAATTTTGCATGAACAAAATAGAATCTTTTGGAAATATGTCATCTGCACAGCTGATGAATAAAAACACTTGCTGCTTTTAAAGAAAAAGGCAATTTCATTTTAGCTGATCTAGAAAAAAAGAGAAAATGTGACTTTTCTAGAAAAGTTAGAAATAGTTTCTGCTTATAGATAAAAACATCTATCTTGTTCTTTAATCTTAATCTAATATTTGGTTTCAAGTTTCAGCACACAACCCCTTTTCCTCAGCTCATTACAGCCTTCACTTTCTACCTTTGTTGACTAAATGCTGTCAGGTTTATTTGCTGTTTGTTTTGGATTTGATCAGCAGTTAAAGCCTGAAGGCTGGATTCTTTGTATGTGTTTTTTTTACCCATCAGAAATTGTTACCAACATGCAATTGATCTTACATACCAGACTCAGTGTGCAAGCTGATCGTGCACACAGAGTATATCTCACTCCTGCAGGGAATCCAGTATATTGTTTAAGTCCATGTCGTGCTCAAGTTTGCATTATAATTATAGAAAACCAAAACTTTTCCCCAAATCTGCCCAAAATTGTTTTGTTTTGCTTTAACATGCAACAGTATCATAAGAAAAATTCATACTTTTGTAGGTTAAAGGACTTTATGACAACTGATTGACAAGAAAATAGGAGGAATGTTCAAAGAATATTTCATCACATTTTCCTCAGTTTGGAAGAGTTGATAATTATGTGACCCTCAGATTTGTCTTATGAATTCTTGTGTGTTAGTTTGACTGAACTGTGATTTGCATGACAAACACTTTGCTGACATTCCTTCTTCTTAAACTGAGGCTCTGCGTTTCTGTTTTCACTTTGTACGGGATCTGCATGTCAGAAAGTTTAGGGGGAGAAAAATGTGGATGCAGATGCAAATCTTCCCTAAAATCCCCCCCAAAACAAGAAAGAAAAACAAAACTTGTGAGACAAAGAGATAAATTGAGAACCTGAGCAGAGAGGTGTTTTGGTGAGGTGCTCTTTGTTTTTGCCGTTTGTTGACACGTCACTTTAGGTTGGCATATGACAGGCTGTGTTTGGACAAGTCCACACCTCCCATCAAAACACATACCACCTTTCACAGCTTTACAAAGGAACAGGCAAGATGGGGAGAGTGAAAAGAAAGACGGATTCCAGTATCAGCCAGTCATTTGGCTGTTGAGACTTGATAGGATAATGCCCTACAGACAAACCCTGAGAAATCTGCCTTTAATGAAATATGACATGTGTGCAAATGGGGCGCCGCCTCCCATTCAGCAGCCTGTAATTACATTTCGGAATAAATATACTAAACGACTCCTCAAAAAAAGAAAGAGAGAAAAAGAAGCCAGCAGTTTGACTTTTCCTCAGAATGGGTGGGATCATAAAAAAAAAAAATATGCTGCCCCTTTAAGAATTGTAACTCCTCACACGTGGTTGCACTCAAGTGTCCAATATGAGATGTCAACATGTTAACATTAGATTTTTAGTATAGACAGTTTTGTATCATACAGAATTGGGAGAAATGACGGGTTGTCATGATAATGCGAGTGTGATCCAGAGGCATGCTGGGTGTTTCTGCTTGCTGTAGTAAACACGTCAGTCTCACAGCTTCAGTCAGTTTATGAGACACACTCAAGAGCCTTCCAAACTACTAAATGTGTGAACTGGATTCATTTTCCGTCTGACTTGGAAGAGTCCCTTTAGTGATAAGAATCTTAGGTCAAGCAGACATGTCAGCGCAGTCTCGCATCAGAATGTGAAGAAGCTAGAATGGTCTGCGGCAACAAACACTGAACTTTCACAAAACTGGGAAATATTGATAACAAGGACTTTTCTTAAGATAACAGCTTAATTTAAAAAAGGATAAAACAAAGAGGTCACAATAGACTTTCATCCGTGGGACAGTCCTATGAGCATTTTCTTCTGAGGCTGGATTGGACATGTAGTTTAGGCCCTAGAAGTTAGGACAGAATTCAGCCCGGACCTGAGATTTTGATTTACAGCTTTTTAAAAGCCCAAGCCTGTTCACACTCCAACATTATTCAAATGTGTGTACACACACAGCTGCTTTGAATTTTGTGAAGAATGAGTCATTTCTTCATTTTTCAACATTGTTTATTCATGACTTACATAAGCTGTAGGTCACTTGGAAGTTAGAACAAAGCACATTTCCCCATCCTTCTTGTGACCTGATGCTCATTTACCGTGCAACCCCGGGCCCGGCCTGAGCCTGTGTAAAATGACAGAAATCAGGCATCAGATTCGTCAGATTCTGATGGGAAAAGATCTTTAGCTCTAATGTACTTCACTTTTAATATAGATTCCTTTTCCATTTTTATCATTTCACTTGAAACATACTCGTCTTCACAGCTAGTTGTTAACAGTACAGTTCACACACACTTTACTGGCTCCTTTTTAAAGGGCTTCTTTGGCCTGATTATGATCTTAAGTGCCATTTTAAAGGTTTTCCACTTTAACTTAACTGCTTCTGTAACTTAACTCCTGTTTCTCTTCAATAGTTTCCCAGTAAAATAAGAGATTTTCAGTATTTCCCAGATCAATCACCGCCATACATCTAAAAGTTTGTTCTTACTCCCATTCTGCTAATCTAAGATAGCTACTCACCAGAAATGATAAAAATGCAATTAGTGTCCTTGCAACAACACCATGACATCATAATTCTACCATTGTTTGATAAAAATGAACCAAAGAAAAATCATTGCTCTTGTTCATTGTCATGTTGACGTTGCCATTTTGTGTTTGTGTGTGCGTGCAGATTGCCAGACAACAGCAGCAGCTTTTGCAGCAGCAGCACAAGATCAACATTCTGCAGCAGCAGATTCAGGTTTGTGGCCGCTCTCACCTCTTCACACGTCTTCAGTGAATACTCGCTACTTCTGCCTTCTGTCAATGCAGTTTCTCCTGCTTCGTCCATCCCTGCTTTTGGTTTTGTGGCATCTGTCTTCCAGCACAGTTAATCTAACTTTCCTCCAGCTCCATTATCAGTGTGTCATGTGCAATTGGAAAATAGCAGTAACTGGAGGGGTCGTGACCCTTTGCATGCAGAGGTACAACACCAGTGGCCTGCAGATACACAAAGAATGGCACAGGACAGTGACCCAGTAATTGCCCTGGTTATGGCCGGATCATTTCACTGTTGCATTGATCAATCATCGATATTCCCGAATCCCCTAGGCTCCCTCACACTCTTCTCTCCCATCATGTGAACATGCACCGCAGTCATTGTTTCCTAATACGAGTGGAGTAAAAGCAATACACACTGAGGTGAAGCACATGTCGCCGATTTTCACCCTGCCAAGCGAAAAACCTTCAACTGACATGTCTTGCACTCAGCTGCTGCTTTTTTCCTGCGTCCTGTTCAACCTTCCTTTTACTTTTTATTCCTTGTTTTCTTTGTCTTCTTCCTCTTTTTATGCCTACATCTGTTTCATTTATCCACCTGATGTACTAAGATTCACGATCCATGCACTGTATATACACACAGACTCACCCAGAAATCACCACCAACTGTGAGCCACATGCTGTCACATTCACGCTCTGCGGCTGAGAGTCATGTGGGAATTTTAAGCCGTTTTGTATTTGATCAGTTTATTTATCTTCCCTTTAAAAAGCAACGGTGCTGCTGCTACATTAAATCCGCTCAGGAGACAGTCTAAATCCACTTGTAGCGATCGGTTTGCCCTCATACCCTACTTGCCCCCCATCGTTCCAGAGCTTTGGATCTGGCTGCTCTCCGGAGGTGTGATGGAATTAATAAGGGGGCTTATATCCCCCCCTTCTTTTCTCCTTCTTTTTTTTTATTACGAGACCTCCCCCTTGGATCTTAATAAAGCTCAGATCGGACTTCATTAGCCCCCTTAGCCCCAGGGGAGAGTATGACCATAAAAACCAGCTTTGCCTTGGATCCTCTTCCACGCTGTGAAGCGATGGATACCGTGTCATGTTTTGTTTTGAGGATGAAGGGATGTGCAGAAAATAGCTTACGAGAAGCAGCTTGTTATCGTGTAAAGCTCTGGAAAAATCAGCTGTAAATACAAATGAAAAACCAACCCAGGGCAAATCTTAGTTTACACTTATTTATTGCCGTTTGCATCTGAATAAGGGTGCAGAATTAAATGTAAAAAGTAAAAAAAAAGGGCTAACAATATGCATACTGCATGGAAGCCATAACTTCTGGTCATTTAAGTAATGTACTAAACAATAGTATGTTTTGGCAAACAAAGCAAACTCAGCAAGAAGCATATGGTATATTTACTGTACAGAGGTTTAGGATTATTATGGCTAAGCTCCAGGCTTTAGTCATTCGGGTACAGGCTGTTTACACTGTGTCAGACGTGTGCTGGCCTCAAACACACAGGCAGCGCTGCACCGGTCTGTTTCCACTTATCAATTCCAGACCTGAGCTCCTCTCAGGCCAATACTCAGAGGAGCTGACCAAATGCTACTGTTTCAGCTGAGAAGAATAGGCCTCAGTGTGGCGAAACCACCTTTTTAGAAGTGCCAGTTGTTGTTCTCATCTTAATTTGATACGCTAAATGTTGTCCAGATGGGACAAATAAGAAATCAAAACACAGTTTCTGCCAAAAAAACTGGGAAAAAGTTGCAGCTTTGTGCTGGGAAGTTTTCTTCAAACACCCATTCCTATTGTGTGCATCATTGCAGCAGATAAATGGAACCAGTCTTTGATGTTTTACTAGTATCTATAATGGGGAAGCGATATCAGCACTCACACATGAAAAACTGTATCTGATTTATGAGTGGACGCAATGAAAACCCACCAGGAGCCTGTTTTTGCGTCTGAGCATCATTCTTCTCCTGCTTCAGACCCTGGATGGTGTTAGTATGTTTGTCAGCTACTCTGGTGGGGGAGCATAGTTCAAAGTGACCCAGGTTTCCTGTCATGTGGTTTTAAATGGTGTGGGGAGCCAGCGGGGGATGTCCACGGGTTAAAGAAATGCTTCCGAAGGCCCCGCTCTGATAGATATAGTTACGAAAACACATACGCACATGCACACACAAGACTGTAACGACATGCAGCCTGCGAGAGATGAAACATACAGAAATGAATTCATGTTCATATGTGCTCGCACAATAACAACATGCAAGTTTAAAGAAAAAAACAGCTGACATTCATGGATAATCATACACACACATATGGGCTGTTTGTGCGTTACTCTGACACAAACCCACAAGCGTGCGGTACTTACAAAAAAAAAAATACACACTTGTGGAAAAACTTGCATATAGGCCCTTATACACATGCAAGCACACACGCAGCGGTGGCGGGCCCTTTGTGTGCCGTAAGCCGAGCGGCCCAGCCCAGCCTGGTGGCTGACAGGCATGTGTCTTTGTTAAGTCAGATCTTATAATGGCTCTCATATGTGGCCCATTTCCTTCAGGCCCACAAAGGCGCAGGCCCTAACCGCACCGCCCAGGCCCAAGCTAACGGGCTAATTAATGGCTGCAAAGCCGCACTTCTCCTCCTCCTCCCTCTTTCTGTTCTTCATTTATAACTCTGCTGTCTCCTCCTTTATGAGTCCTCCTCCTTTCTCTGTGTTCTCGGCTCGTATCCCCCAATTGTTATTATCATATTGTTTTTATTGTTGTTGTGTTACATCCTTTTCCGTAATTCAAGCATGCTGACCTCCCTCTGTTTTGGCTGCTTACATCATGATTGATTGAAGCGATTTTAGCCAACATTCTGTAGATAAAGCTTTGGATGCAGAACCAGCAGCTGGTGAGGCCTAAGTTAGTTTCAAAAGTTATTCTTAATTTATTTGCCGAGACAAAGTTTATATTCTCTGTAATTCTATTGTTTCACTGTCTGAATCAGTGCAAGGAACGTTTCCTCCTGAGAGGATGTTATCTCAGTGCAGGCATAAGCGCACGCTCCACACACTCTATTGAGCAAGCGAAAGGCTGTTAGATGGATAGGCGGCTCCTACGTCAGCACATACAGCTTCGGACACAATAACTCGGAAAGCGATGCAGAGCCCATAACACGATTGGGCTCGCTGGCCATGGAAAATGGCTGACTCCTGACGCTGCAATACTATACTGTTTCACTTAAAATGTGTCATTATGTGTTCACATGGGCGTAGTAAGACGGTGTAATAGTGACTGAGCAGCTCTTCTACCTTAATAATACAGTGAGCCTACAAATACCGTTAATTAAACTGTGTAGGCTATAAGCCAGATTTACTATCTCAGCTCTGATGATTCCCATCCCCTGATTGGTGCACCTGCATAACCTCAACCTTTCTCCCCTGGCTTCTCTCAGCCACGTATCATTGCCTTCTGTTGGAAGGAAGTTGTTTGAATTTATTGTTTTCCTTCAAAACTCCATGAGACATGAGGACGAATAGAGGCGTCAGCTGAAAATAATTGTAACTGTAGTGTATGGTTGACATGAAACGGGGAAATAATTGCAAATATTTCAAATGAAGAAAGTACAGTCCTGAGACAGAGCCATGAGACAGCCCCGGCCAAAACCAGCTGCTCAGTGTTTTTGCTATCATCAATACCATCAGACTCTTTCATGCAAAACACAAGATTTTGATATTGCAGAACAAGTTTCTGCTCTATCCTGGGCTACACTTGTGATTTAATAAATCCACATATCGCAGCACCATAGTAACACAGTGACATGTGCAAAACTAAAGCAGCAGTGAACTTTTGGTGAAGGATGAAATAGCGACAGTTTAGCGGCTTTAAATAGAACAAGATAATAGCACCCAGAAATCCCTTCATCCTGCAAAAGTTTGATCAATGATTGAAACCAAATTTAGGTATAAATCGGATGTGTATATTCATCTGTTGTATGGCATTTTATTATATCTGATTAGTTTTAAGTATATTTTGGTGGACCACTGAGGGCCTGAACAAAAAAATCTGCAGTTGGATCCTTGAGTGCTTAGAATGAGCCCTTGGTTAGTGGCTAGACCACATTACATCAACTACTTTATTCATGGCATTGTTTCTTTTGCTACTGAATGGCTTGATATCAAGTTTGTAGTTGGTAAATCTATATAAAACCTTAGCTCGTTTGCTAAGTTAGCAATACAATCACACCTCATCTCATTGCTTGAGGCTTTAGCTTATTATTTTCATTCCAAATGAAAGAAATCATGTACCATCCTCGACTACAAATACGTTTTTCCTTGATACTGTGAACATTATGTGTTATATTCTGTATATGCCATGCTAAGCTATTTGCATAATGATAAGACCAATTATATGAGTGTTATCAGGTAATAATTAAAGAATTATTACAATGATAGAAAGACAAAGTTACGTTGTTGATGTAAAGCCATGGTGTCTCCATGTGGCCTCCAAACATTACCTGTCAATCATAAGGTAGAGCTGGTTTGACAGTTTTTTGTTACTCAAGCTTTAAATTATTATAATCTTGATTTTCTGATTTAATACAAGAAAACAAGAACAAATCATGAACAAAACTGAATGTGTATGAGTCCTTGCATTAGGTAAAAGTGAGCACTGTACCTGTGCAGATTTGCAGTTCTGCCTGAAATCAAGTGATGAACAAAATCCAGCTCATCCAGATGCACATATGTATACCTGCCAGACAACAGCAGAATTTTCTTTTTTTTCTCTCCTTCTCAATCACATCGATATAAGGACGCCGCACATACGCACTCGTTGCCCCCTAACCTCGCTGACCTCACACAAGAGGACCATTAATTCTGAGTGTGTCTGCGTGTGTACACATGTTCCTTGTTGCCTAGGTGTGTATGTCGATGTGTCTGGTGAGCAGTTCGGAGGAAGGGGACCTTGTGTTTTCTTAGGGGCTGAGCAGAGGGGGCCCCTGAAGCAGCACCTTCCCCTTTCCATTCATCGAGCGCACCCCCCTCCCTTTGGTAAAAGGAGATCTTTGTGTGTTTTGCGCTGGTGAAGCAGCCCCAGTCATTCCCAGTGTTCCCAAAGGAACACAATGAATGGGAGCATTTTGTCCCACTCTCTATAACCTCCACCCCCCACTTCTCTCCTCTTCTCCTTATTCTTTTTTCTCTCTATAGTCATTTGGACACAGACCTGTTTTTCTTCCTCTCTTTCTTCGCTTTTCTTCATGCCCCAAGATGTCGGCGCTCTTGTCTCTGTGTGAATGCTTGGTATGGGAATGCCTCAAAAATTGCCTCCAACTAGCTGCGTGTAATGTTTGTGTGCATGTATGTGCTAGTCGAGGCCTTTTTAAGAGTGTGACATAAACATCATTGTCAGGCGATGAACACATGTATCTCCACACCAACAAAGCCAAGTGTTGACAATAGACGAACATAGTGACTCACACACAACCTTACCACCTTAATCCTAAGAGCAAAAATAAGTCTGACTTGATATTTTCAAAGTGTAAATCTGATTGGTTCTTATAAAGACATTCAGACTAGACAGGACCACACATGCACGAGCCATGGCAGGCGCTCAGTTGCCCGCAGTCATTTTATGATTAGCCAAAACCTAATTTTAGAGGCAAATAATTTGAATTTATGAAATAGTTCGCAATTTTACGATGTGTCATGCCTGACAAATAAAGTCTGAGGGTAATGACAATGGATACCAAGCATTGATGGATTTTTTAAAGCATGTTGGTATGGATGAGAGGGGGAAACAGATATAAAAACTATGTTGAAACAGATTATTTAAATTCATTGCCCCTGGATATTATTGCTGGGTTCATTCAATCTTAATTCTTTAAATAATTTATAAAATAGCAGCATTATGGTCCATTAAAATTCTGAAGACCCTCTTATAAATTAATTTATAACTTTAGTAGACATAAACAAGTCAAGTATGGTCCTGTTCATCTCTTTATTTAGTTATGCTCTTTAAATCTCCCTAATAACCCTTTACCCTCTGTCACACACCCATTCTGCCTAACTGTGCCTCACAAAAGCAGAGACAGTGTGAACATGCTGGGGTAACATGCTGAATGTGATGTTTGAGCTCTCATGATGAACCGTCTCAGGAGCTCTGTGTGGGGGTGCGCGTGGCTACGGCGCTTTATGAATTGTAAAGGAGATGAAAACACATAGATGGCGCTGAAATGATGAAATGAGAATTGAAAGTAGTGATTGCATGAAGCTGTTTTCAATCCAAGCAATGTGTTAAGTTATGACAGAAAAAGAAAAAAGAATGAGACTTTCAGAACCCAAATAAAGTGTGAGAGAATAGAAAGAAGCAGATACAGAAAAAAAGATGGCCCACAATTAAGCTGGAAGAGTTGAGCAACAAAGAATTTTATGTAGCTTCAAAGTAACCAAGTTGTAGATTTGCTGCCTTGTTCTGGTTTTTTAGTGGTCAGACAGATGTTTATGGTATTTGACTCTTGAATACTTATCTACAGAGGGTTTCATGGCCGACTTGATCACTGCAAGGTGCAGGTCCCATTGCGGCAAAAACAATCCCAAATTACTGCCCCTCCGCCACCGTGCTTTGGTATCAAGCATGATGTCCTGTGTGTGTGTTTTCCCTGAATGTGATACAGATTACGGACAGACATTTTTACTTTGGTTTGTTCTACCCAAAAGGAGATTGTTGCAGATGTATTTTATTTTTTCCAAATAAAACTTTGCAAATCTTAGCTGTTTTCTCTCACCAACTTTTACATTCAACATTCCAACGGAGGCCTGGAGAGTATGACTTGTTGCTTTTGGGGTTTCTGCGCAAATGTATCATCAGAGGTCATATATAGTTTTAACTATAAAGCCTGCTCAAGATAAAATAATTTTTACCTTTAGTAAGCCAAACAACTGAAACAGGTTTTACTTTCTTTTTGACTCATAACTATCAAAATATGAGATTATTTTGTTTTTTGTAAAATCATGAAAAATCTAATGATCCAAATACTTGAACCTCTTTTACTGCATGTAATTGTTGACAACACATGTACTCCCAACCCTAATAACGGAAGCACGTCTTCTAATTAGCATTTCATTACTTTCAGACTTTGATTTCAGCATGTTTGAAAATGTACAAAACCTACTCATCTTTCATGCTGCAACTTCACAAATAAGACGAAAGGGAAAAAAGGGCAACACAAGCAAGCTGAGAGAAAGGCCAGAAAAGCAGGCAAGAAAGCAAAAGACATAATTTCACGAGACAGAAATTAATGAGAGAAAAGGAAGAGATAAAGGGGAAACGATGGAAGGGAAAGTGTAGTCTGGTGGTTTAGCACAGTCAGCGCTATTAGATTCCCGCAGGGTTATCTTTGATATGCTGTCTTCAGTTTGAGCCCTCAGCATCTTAACTCAGGCAAACTCATAGTTTTTAAGAGTCTTTCAAGCTGACATGAAAGGCAGCTGTTAGCCCCTCTGTTGTTTTAAAGGCAGTTTGTTTCACATTTTGATTTCATATCTCTCTAACTTGATTTTGTTGTTTGGCTCTTTTATTTTTTTTACTTTAAATGTTTGCTCAGGAGTTTTTTTCAGAAATCTTTACTCTTTTCCTTTTCTGATACCTTTCTGCCACACAACCTTCCTCTCCTATTTATTCAATCAGCATTTTTTTTAATCATTTATTTATTTATCATTTATTTATGCTGTATAGTTTTTCTTCCCAGTTCTCTTGGTTCTCATCTGTTACATCCTTCAATGATCTTTTCTATATGTTTATTTTTATATGTGCTGAATTATTATGTGGCGAGAATGCACGATACAAGGCTTGGTCCTGCTGCTAATAACAAATTATTTGGTGATTTTTGCACATCCAACATATCCACATCAGATCACTCTGGGACATCAAGCAAAGTTATTCAAACATTTTTTCCTTTTTGTAAAATAACAAAAAGAAAATGAAAAATATGT
Source organism: Craterocephalus amniculus (assembly GCA_036024015.1). Lineage (NCBI taxonomy): Eukaryota > Metazoa > Chordata > Actinopteri > Atheriniformes > Atherinidae > Craterocephalus > Craterocephalus amniculus. The sequence continues at coordinate 13,533 of JAVQJG010156874.1, forward strand.
AAATGCTTTGTAAACATCACATGATCACATCACGACAGATCTGATTGAGCCCTAAGATCAAAGGAGGAAAATGTTTGTTGAACTGTATGATTGTGACATTTCTCAAAATAAAAATCACATGAGATGTGCAGAGGAAAATTGTTTTTAAATTGATGGAGATGCAACAACTGATAGAATTCGGATATGCGGTCCTAAATACATATTTCATTTTATAAGATGAATAGAAATTTAAAAATATTGAAAATAACTGCTTCAGTCTTTACAATGTATTTATATTTTCATAGATTGTATTAAAACCTAACTGGTTTGGCAGAAAGAGTTATACACTGGAAAAAACGGCACCTCCAAAAATAAGTCAAACAAGGTTGAAACAAGGTTTGCTGGAAACCAATGGAACAAGTGAAAATTCTCTTGATAACAGTTCTTGGAATAAGATAACATATTCAAGCCTTGCAAGATCTTGAAATAAGCTGAAAAAACTTGTTCTTAGCTCTATTTGTGAAGTTTCATGTCTCATTATAAGTTTGTTGTGCTTAAACTAGTATTTTCCCCCATAGTCTTAAAAGAAGTTCCTGGATCTCAAAGAAATATTACTCTTTAGGCAACTATATCTTATATTTAACATGATAATATATTTTGATTAAAAATTAGACAAATGCACGTGGTAAGATTTTTGCAGTCTAAGTAGGGGAGTGAAGGTATAAAATAATACCTCGGGATATGTTTGATTTTCACCACATATGTATTTTTCAGATAATTTCCTCTTCAAGCTAATGTGAGTTACCCCATTTCATCTCCCTCCCATTTCTCCCTGCTTGTGTCTCTCAGGTCCAGGGTCACATGCCTCCTCTGATGATCCCCGTGTTTCCACACGACCAGCGGTCTCTGGCTGCAGCCGCCGCTGCACAGCAAGGCTTCCTCTTCCCACCCAGCATGTCCTACAAGCCAGGTATCCTTACGCACTCTCTCACACAAACACTGGAATCCCAGTCTAAGTTAATGAGGTGTGTCAGGTGAGGAATGTTCTGGAAATGAGCGGAGAGATTTACAAGCCTTGCTTGTTCACTCCAGGATCAATGCATTGGACACAGTGAGAAGTGGAATGTCTCTTTCATGGCATGCTGAAAGCATGTCAGTTGCACTGCACATCTGCAACATGGAATTTCACACATTCTTACTCACAAGCTCAAACACACATACACACATGTGCACAGATGCTCTTTAGCGTTTTCTCCTGGTACACATGGAGCTAGCAGCGTTCACACACAGATGATGCAGACAGACCAATCATTCACACTTCCAAATATGCTGTGGAGAAGTCCCAGATGCTTGATGTTTTTTAGCAGTCCACAAGAACTCTGCTTAAACAGGTTCAACAAATGCTTTTAGGCCACACCTACAAAGACGCACAATGCACACTCCTATTATTTCAGGATCCTCTGCACCACCTGCTTTCTCTGTGTCCTCGTCCTTCACACATTCCTCACTCCCATACATCCACCCAGGTGCTTGCTTGACACAATGCAGCACGGTCTCCATACTTCTTACAGATTGATTCATATCTAATCTTGGAGTACCAGCAAACACCAAGTCTGCAAAGAGAAGCACTAAAAATAAAGAAAGGAGTTAAAAAGCCATGATCGACCCTCACTTTTGACTTTGCTCTTGTTAAAACAGAGACCTGTACATGAAAAGCCTTTTAAGGACAAACAGTAGGGGTTACACTTGGTGCTCGTGCATCACTCTGCGAGCGCATCCAATTGAGCGAGCTGTACTCAGCCTTGTCTCTAAAACTTGTGTGCACCGGCAGTGACTGTTATTAACCTTTGAATAAAACGTTTGTGACCCTTTGCATGTTTCATATGGCATGAATAAAAACATAAGAGGGAACAAGAAAGGAGACAAAGAGAGAGCAGCTGGCTGAAGGTAAAGTGCAGGTTTGTTCTTGTGCTGAATTTGCCTCTACAGTACCTCTCCCTGTAATATCTGCTGTTTTGGTTCTTCACCAGGTGAGAATTACCCAATGCAGTTCATTCCATCCACAATGGCAGCTGCAGCGGCATCTGGACTCAGCCCGTTACAACTACAGGTAAGAGAAAAAAATACCTCGACATTTAGCAAAACCAAATTTAATTCATTAAGTTCATTAATATGTGTTTATTAAGTTTGTTATAAAGCAAGAAATTATCTTTTTTTGGGAGAGGGGGGTAGTGAAGTAAAGTACAAGTAAAACTGCTGAAATTAATAAGAATAAACCCTGAAAATGAAACTAATGGGGGTTGATGGTGGTTGATGGGGGCGTGTCTTGTGTGTGAGGTATGCTGCAGTTCAGCCTGGATGCACCGTTCAAGTCAAAACATCTTTGCCCCCAGAAATGACCAGATTTTTTTCTGCAAACACATTTGTCAAACCTTTTCAGGTGTAGTGATCATTTAACCCTTTAGATAGAAAAATCTTGACTCCTGAGCAGTAGACAAAAAGACTAAAAAATATAGCTGAGGGTTTATTCGCTCAGAGGACATGTGGCTCTAATTCAGAGCCAGAAACCCAGGGCCCAAAACAAGAAGGGATTAGAAACATAGAAAAGATTATAAGATATGGAATGACATTAAACTCCAGCTCCATCAAACCTCATCCTTGGGTTAAGCGAGCAAAACAACCAGCAATGTGGAAGATCGCTCTTTATAAGAGCTCGCTCAAAGTTCACATCACTCAGAAATAAAATGAGCTGGTTCACATACTTTTCTGAGTTTTTTTCTTTCTTATAATGAGCTCTTCTAAATTATCTTCCTTATGTGGAACATGTGCATCGTTTTAAGTAGATGCATATACATTTCTGTATGTAGGACACTCAAAGTTAAACAGCGATTTGGAAAAGTAGTTTCTTTCAGAGCATAGTTGGAACAATTTGACAGCCTTTTTCTTCTCGAAATCTGCCAACAGTGGTCATTTTTCATGCATTTTCTAGTGGGAAAAGTGTCCAAAAACATGCTTTGAGTGCAGGGTAGCACACAAATTGAACATTGTATGTATTAAGAGACCCCAACAGCATTTTTAGGAGGTTTAAAGACATCTGATACTGATCTTATCAGAGAATTTCTGCATCTGCCACATTATATCAAACTAATGAACATAAATGATCATAAACTGTAGAATATAACTTATTTATCATGCATCTAATAAACTGATATCTTTTAAAAACAACACCCTGGTGGAGGAATCATCACACGGTCTGGTGGCTTGGGTGCATGGAGATACAAGGGAGGTGGAGGGTTTTCCGCACTGGTACGTCAACCGCGTAATGCCAAGTCTCCGTGCCACGACATTCACTTGGCAAACATGAGCAGGAAAAATGAGGGCCATAGAGCGCACACTGATTTGTTGCTGTTACTTGGAGACTGCTTAGCCCGGCAGTCTACAACTCTTTGCTCTCACTGAACATAAAGGAAGGTAGATCTGTGAAGTTCTGCAAGTGATTTGCATAAACTGGCCATTAAATGACTCAGCACCTTCAATGTTGGAAAAGAGCAGCATTCAGAGTCACAAATGTGACATTATTAATTTAATTATCGTCAGCTAACATCTTTGTTCGGTTCTAAACTGGCTGTGAACACCCATTTACTTGAATGCTCGTTGAAAAGATTACAAGCACAGAATTCAAATCAACATATGATTTTCCTCACTGAAAGGCTCCGTAATGACCCCTGGCTGTTGCACACTCAAAGAGAGCACAACAGTGTTTGAACCCATACCTAATGCATGAAACCTTTAATCATTTGCATGAAACCGAGAGGTTCAGGCTATTGTGAAACTTGTTAAGCGTCTGATTGACTTTTCATGGGAAGAGCCTATGGCAACAGCTGCAGTGAAAAAGAAATATGAGTGAAACTTGGTGTCTTTCATGAGAATTCATAATCATCATGACCGCAGTGTTAAATGCTGGAGTCAGTGGGTCAAAGTTCAACAGAGCAGAAGAAAGAAGCCGATGCTTTGAGGATTTCATGAAAGCAGTTTTTTTGCCGCGGGATTTATGCATAACTGGCTAATAAAAGATATAATATTTTTGCAGTGCACGGTATTTTCATTGATATAAAGAAATAAGAGTAAGAAAAAGCAAGTAGTAGTTGGAGAAGACTGAACATGCACGATTTGGCTCAGGCTACAGGCTTTCCCCCAACTTCTTCCAAATTTTAAGAAGTTAGTTGCTTTCTTTAAATTGATGCTAACATGCTAGCCTGCTTTATCTGCTGCCTGTCAGCTGTGTCAGACAAAAGCTGTTATGATGAATCACAGAGGAATTCCGCCCCACCAGCACAACACCTGGCTCGGGCAATTTATCAAATATTTTATTGCCACTTGACACCTGTAGTTTGAGAATAGCACTTATCTGTAATTGTTATCACAGAACATGTTTGAAAAGAAAAAAAAATGGAAACAGAAAATAGGGAAAGGGCAATGAAGTCCTAACTCCCTGAGCGCGGTTTGGAATTTCACAACACGACCCCGTCACCCTTCCTGCTGTACCAACTATCAGCTAAAAGGACAAAAGCCCTCAAAGGCTTTTTCACTTGCAAACAATGTTGATTTATCATGTCAGTCATTACTGTAGCATGGCTTTTAGATGTTAAAAGAATCCTTATCTCAGTTTATTCAATTTGTATTGTGGTTCCCACTCATCGAAACCCTCATTAGCTGCTATTGACTTAGCAAAGCGCCTTACTCGGCTGAGGGGGGTTGGAGCCTCCTGTCTCCACTCCTGACTTTGAAATGATCAAAAGAGCTGCACGGTGAGCGAGAGGTAAGAGGACGAATGATGTCAGAAACGCATATAAACGCTGCCTGAGACGTGCGCAGAGAATGAAAGGAACCTGAATGAAAGAGGAAGTTTCTCACCAAGGCAAAGATAGAGAAGGAGACAGACAAAAAGAGGGAGACAGAGCGCTGGCAAGTGGGATTCTTTCATTTTGTGAGAGGCTGGTGTTCAGCACGTTTGGACATTGTTTATACAATAATAGTGATGTCAAAAGCAATCATGATGAGATTTATGATTTGTGCTGGTTTTTTGTTATTTATCTCGATCGTGGAAAAAGAATAAAGAAAGAACAGGAAGCAAAAGCTTTAACACAGATGCAGTAAAAACACCTGCATACTGTTGTGGTATTCATTATCATTTGCACATGAGTCGCCTGTTTGCTCTCTGTGAATGTGCTCTCTATGAGACTGTTTCTCTTCTGTTAGACCTAAATTCATTCACTACGTGTTTCCGAATTCTCCCGGCTGAGAGTTTGACAGATTGTGATGCATCTCATCTCTTGATCTGTTTGGTTATCAGTTGCTGTAAAATAAATCCTAACAGTTCTTTCTAAACTTCTCTTGCAACATCGGACTGCGGCTCCACAGTGTCTCTGACTCGCTACTCTGCTTTCAGGATGTGTTGCACAACAACAGCAATGAAATGATGTTTCCTTAAACCAATTATGAGTACATGTTTTTATTTAAAGGCCTGAGTAATACATTTTTTGCTATTTTCCATCATCACTTATACAGAAAAATAAAGGAGGCTGCTGCTTAGCCTGGTGAAGCTGCAGCGTAGACCAAAGACCAAAGACTGACAGTCATTAAGAAAATGATCATGCATTTACATAATCCAAGTTTGTAGATTTACATTACATTAGGGAAAATTTGATTTGTAAGGCAGATTAACACACAATTGTAAAATTTGAACTCTTTTAAATGTTTTGTCTTTTTCTTCTTCTTTCACTTGTCCTGTCCATCATCATAGCAGCAGAACGATGGTCGGCCTGGTGGGTTGCGCTAAACAAATGTGCTTTGCAAATGGATATAATGTAAAAAAATGAAGATTTGTGGATTTAAGTTCCATAAGAAGAAGAGAGCAGAGAGAAGAAATAGGAGGAAAGGATACAACAGATAGAAAGGAAGAGCATCATTATGTGACCACAATAGAGAAACCAGACAACTATGTGACACCTGAAAATACGATTAGCAGAGAACTTCTTCTGTAAGATAACAAAGCAGACAGAAGCAGATGAAAAGAAAGAGCAATAATGAATTGGTTTTGGAAGATAAAGTCGAAACAGGGCAAGGAAACATTAGTAAACAATGAGTTTTTGCACAGATTGAACCATTCTTTTTAACTGCTACTCGTAATCTATTAACATAACAATTCTATGTACAAACGCAAGGGTCTTGCTGTAAGTCTAAGATGCACCTCAGCATGCAATTTGCCAATTAAAATGTCTATAAGTAGACACTGATACCATATAAGCTCTATCAGCAGTTCCCTCTGATGTACATCCTGTAGTCAAGTATTCACCAGCTGGTATCAACATGGATTAATGCCAGATCTCTGCTCAGTACAGGATAGACAGATGTTGTGGCCAGACTCCTCCAGATGTTTCAAAGTTAAGCTCTGTAGCTGTCTATCAGACTGCTGGCCCGCACCAAATGCTCATAAAGTGGCCTATAGAAAGAATAGAGCCTGAGGCAGTGAACATAAACCTGTTCCCACAGAAAGGTTGCCATTTCTTTGTTTTGCTAGAAATAGAGAGTAAGAGTTCAGAAAAAAGTTGTACACATTAACTCCTTAGTTTTTCACCTTATTAACTTAAGGAAACCAAATCAAATCAAAAGCATCATCCCTGAGATATTTGGCCAGAGCTGCCGCGCTGCGCTTGACCCATCATGACCTGAAACAACAATTTTGATAGCGCAAATATTGTGCTATTGGCGTGGGAACTTGATCTGGCCAATTGTTTCCAGAGACTCGCAGTAGACCCCTTCACAAACAGTGAATTCTGCTGAAGAAAGGCCCCCTTTGTGTGCAGCTAATGCATGCAATACAGTTGCTTAGCAGACATTCTTGATGAAATCATATGACATCCTTCACTGTCTGTGGGCTCGGCCTGTACCTGTTGCAGTGTCTGAAGCAGGAAAACAAAGGTGAAGAGTGTACTTTTGTCCTCTTGATTCATGATTTTGACCCTGTTGCTAATTAAGACTTAATTATCAAATTACTAATGCTTGAAGGACAGCAATGACAAAAGTACATCTGTCACAAAAGACTGCAGAAAATTGCACGATTGTCTGAACGTTGGCCATGTTTGTCTCTTTGGATACTTGCAAGGTAACTCTGCTCACAGTACAAGCTCACAGAAGTGATTCAATTTGTCCTCTCACTATAAACCTGCTGATAAAGACTAAACGTTCTATGTTTTGAGCAGTTCTGAAATCAATAGCAGCCCCAACACAAACTATGAAGGAAGCTGACTTTTGACCCACATCACCTTCTCACTACTTTTTCTCTGTTTAAATACAAAGTTGGCTGAAAAATCGGCTGATAATCACAGAGGTCAGAAATGACACATTTTAGTGAGATTAGCACTAAAGGCCAGTCAGACATTTTGGACAGCTGAGGTGCAGTTTAAAGCCCTCTTTGTCAATTTGCAATTTAGAAAATTGCTTCATTGTCCTCCCTTGAGGGTTGATTGCATGGCAAGAGCTCCAGTTTGGGTTGTTTACGCTGCACATTAGCCAGTCAACAATCAATTGCTGAGCATCTTGCAGAAACCCAAGAAAAAAGAAAAAAAAAGATAAAAGCTTTTATCGTCAGCCTGTTTGTTCGACAGTTCTTTCCTCTTATTGTTGACAAAATCGCTGCTACCAGCACAACAGCGGCGGGTGTGTCTGCAGAAAATAGCCTGTGTGTGTGCGTTTGTGCAGATGTGGGGGGGAGCGTGTGCGATCCCAACTGTGTATTTTACCTCAAATACTCATGTGTCAGCCTGAGCCCCTGCTCCCTTCACAGCTGTAAGAATATCAGGCATCACCAGAAGTAACTCTGCGGTCGGCTTGATTGACGCGAGAGGCCTCACCACCAGCCATTCAAGGCACATTCTAACTGGGCTCTCATATCGCCAGGGGTTGGCCCGAGAGCTCCCGGTACCTTCCAAGGAAAATAAGCGGCGTGACATCAGGGCTTTGTTTCAGTGGTGAGGCCCCTTCTGTTTGTGTTTAATATCGCTCAGAGAGAAGTGGAAAGAGGGCCAGCCAATTTCTCTGGCCCCGACTGCTGAGCCTGGCGCTTTGGTGGTGGAGCGACGGTGGTCTCGTGTGTCTGCAGCGCAAAACTCACTACCCTTCTCTCTAACTCCTTTTCTCTGTAGTGCTTTCTTTGCTGTTGGATCTCTGGTCCCGGGAGACCTCGCAGTTTTGACTACGGGGAAATCAGATCTCACAACACTAGGGGCCACTTTGGGTTAAGGGGCCAGGGAGAAAAACAGAGATGAAGATGGCGGGGAAGATATGAAGAATCATTTCTGGAACAAAGCTAATAGACAGAAGACAAGTCGATAGAGTTGAAGGGAGATCAAAAAACACAGAGAGTGAATCAAAGAAAGGCATTTGGAAGGGGGGAGGGGGGGGGGGTATGGATGAGGTGAGACTAACAAAAAAATGAGAGGAAAGCAGAATAGAAAGAGAGTAGGGAATTTTCTGAGGGCCAGCCACGTCTGGGTGGTTTTCCTGAAGACAGACTCTTTGATACTCCAGCACTAACACTCCGATGCATTCAGACAGGGGTTGACAGTGATTTCAGGCAGCGGTTTGTCTGACCAGCTAGCTTTGATTTAGAAGACCCTGGACTCTGGGCCGAGTATGTGACTCTTTGATTTTTGTTAAGTACTTTGGATAAAAAGTCAGTACCTTTTCGCTTTCATTCTTTTTAGTGTTTTTGTCCAACTCAAATACTTATACTTTCCATATGTTTCCCCTTTACTTTTGTTCTGTTATTTCTATGCTATTTTCAATTTTGTTTAGTTGAAGCAGATGGCCAAAAATGAATTGTAGGATTAGCCGACACCTATTTAAAAATGACATTTCCTCCGATTTAATGTCTCTTAAGATGCTTAACTCCTGTATGCTCTGTAGGGCTTTGTAACCAGGTCTAGATTTTTTTTTAAACAGTTTCTTTTGTTTCTTTTTCTAATCATGTTTAACTTTATCTGTCACCATTTAAGGTTACAGCTTTCCTCAGAAATACAAAATTTATGCTACTGTAAGATAGTCAGGATCACAAAGCTTTATGATCCTGTTTTTAATAGAAATCCAGCAGGGGCACCAAGGGGGGAAATGCAAGTTTATATGCTGCTTCCTTGATTTACGGGTCAAAAATATAATTTGTAATACTGAAGTTCTTGATTTATTATTTCTTAACAAAAAACCTAATAATCTAATCTAACTTCATTGTTTCCCAATTCTGAGTTTACATCTTATAAATCTAAAGCTTTGTATTGTCTCAGTTTGCTTAAAGAATCTTCCTGTTAACAACTTGGAACACTGATAAGTATGTGAACTATCACACCAATAATGGAGAGAGCTACTTACATATGCACAGGATCGGAAAAAAACGGGTATATTCTCAGTGTTAGATTTTAAATGCTGCATATGGAGCTTGACTCATCTTTCACTTCTCACCAGAGAAAGGCTGCTTCATATGTGACTTTCAGGTAGAAAGTCAAAACGCAAAGTCACATAATTTTCAACCTCAAGATGAAGACAAATCAAGAAGCTTTTATATAATCTTTTTTTCAAAAAGCTTATTTAGAGATTCCAATAAAGACTTTCTTTTTCTTACAACCTGAAATCTAAAGGTTGATGTTCTTTAAATCTGAGCTAAATGTAAACTAAAAGAACTTCAGTGGGACAATATTTTATTTTATTTTATTTTTATTTTTATTTTTTACAATTTAATGCACAAAATGAGCAAGTTATTTCTGGTGACAAGGCCACAAATTGTTGAAAAAGCAAAAAAGTAAAAAAAAAAAAAAAGATTTCAGCTGGGAGGACAGCTAGCAAGTAATTAAAGGGACTATAGCCGATTTCACGTCCGGCTAGCTTAGTTAGCGATAGCGGCTATTTTCTTTTAGCTTTTGTTTGACGCTTTTTCTTGGCTAAGGGGTTTAACTTTCATAATATGGGGAACGCTAATACTGGCTAATCGGAGTCTGGACGTTCCAAAAATTAACCTGGCAGAGAAAGACCGTCCCGCCAATGCTAAAAAACTAGCCGCTTTCGCTAACTAAAATGCCCTAGACTCGTACCTATGATGAATAGATGAATAGACTTTGCAGACGCAACTTTGCAAAGGACGGTACACGACTCCATGTCGTCCATTTATTTTTGGATACTGGACACCTCGGAGACCATTATCCCATACATATCTGCATTCATTACTCTATACTGTGGAATCATTCTACCTGCATAAATATACTATTACATACTTTGTTGGGGTAATTTATTATGACGAATCATTCTACTTGCATTACCTTATTGGACATTTGCCTTTTGAACACCTGTGACATTAGTTTTTGAAACAGTAAGGTAATAATTGAATATAAAGATTAATAAGCCATAAATACGTGGATTAATGATCTTTAAGCTAACCATCGTTGATGACACAAAACTGTGAATTCATGTCCATACCTGCTTGGTTCTGCTGAATGCCAGCTGTTGGTGTAGCTGGTTATAGCCTGACAACCCAGTTGATCTGTAACCATAAGTGACACCATTTTTCTTCCCTGCTGGGCTTTGGCTGCCTTTTGGCTTCTTACACCACCGTTATTTCTCTGCAGAGCGTCTGGCCATCAAAGCTGCATGAAATTACCTACCGTGAGCAGCTTCACCTTTTGCTGGTGGGCCGCTTGATTATCCCTGTGCCTGATTGTGCCGGGTGGCTCATCAAGGTCATTTGTAAATGAAATCTAAGGCCATGTGCTTTTTGTTATTTATTTTTATGATAACCAATTAATGGTAGGTAGGAGATCATTGAACAATGGTTTCGAGCAAGGCACCCTTGGAAAATATACAATTCAAACTTCCAAACTCCAGTACTTTTACTGGGGGTGAAACTTCCCCATTGGCATTGTGCCGGCAAAATTTAAACAAAGGAAAAACCTTATGTCACTCTTGCCTGATAAGCATTGTGATTTACTAAAGGTTGTGATTCACAAAGGCAACCAATTTGCTACTGCGCAATTGTACCTGTATGAACTACAGTATAACAAATAAATGAAAGTTTAAAATGTTGCACTACAGAGGACAGAGTGATGAAAGAAATATGCACTGGCTGAAGTTTAATTTTTTTGTCTAAATTTGAGCCATAATCAATTCACTTAACTCTCATGGAATTTGCAGATCGACAGTCACAAGAAAATCCATATTGTCAGGATTCAAGTTGTTCAAACACTGAAGTTGGAAGAATCATTTAGCATTGTATGCTGGCTTTTTAACAAAGTTTTCAAGGACCTCCCTGAGTAGCTATGCATACCGAACTGTGTCAGTACTTGTAGCTGATGAAGGGAATAAATAAGCTGACGTTACAATATTAAAAACTAGCCAGTTTGGATTTAAAATTTCAAAGGCAGAAATAAGTGTTTACAACCTGAATTGAATGTGAATTCTCTTTTACCTTGTGGACTCAATTCTGTAGTAGCCTACTGGCAAATCTGTTTTTAATTTTTTCATCTACAGATTGAAGACTCTAGGCCAAAACTGTCATTTTTTATTGAGGATTAGGCTGCGTCTTATTTTATGGGGAAAAAGACCCCATAAAATGCATCCCTGTAGGTTGAGAATTGCTTCGAAGGGCAGTAACCTGCTTGTGTTTCAAAAGTCAGCCTGAGGGCTAATGTCAACAGTAGTCATGTTCAAATTGTATGCTTTAATAGTGTCCCGGAGGACTTTGTTTAAAGTTTAAACTTAGCCAGGAATAATAAAATAGCTATGTCTTTTTGTTTTATGGGGGAAAGAAAGTGAGCTGACCTATTGCGTTTTTTTTTCCCATTGGTTAACACTTAACTTAGCAAGTATCAACAAGATTTACTGTTGCCTCCAGTCATTTATTCCACTACTGAATCCTTTTCACATTGAAAGCGTAAAAGCCATTTGTTTTCTCTGTTACCTCCACACATTTGTCATTTAAAAACAGCATTCCTTTTTAAAATCTCTTTCTAAAAAGAAAAGAAAATTTCTATTAGGTTTGTCAGAGCAGTTTCAATTGAGAAGAAAAAATAGGACTTAGGTGGGCAAATTGCCTGACAGCTTGTATTGTTTGGGGTTTGTCTGATGGCCTTGTTCATTTTAAATATTTGTTCAAGAGAAATGCAGCATATCTTTTGTTTTTACTCTTACTTGCTGACTTATCTGAAAGCAAACTAATGAGATGCAAGCAAATATGACACAGGCTGAATGAGACCAATAGTCCAAATCAGTCAGTGACAGCCCTTGAATGTTGGAAGTAAAATGAAATAAATGTTTAAAGGGACTATACCCGATTTCACGTCCGGCTAGCTTAGTTAGCGATAGCGGCTATTTTTTTTTTAGCTTTTGTGTGACGCTTTTTCTTCGCTAAGGGGTTTAACTTTCATAAT
>JAVQJG010156879.1:0-13197 GCA_036024015.1 Craterocephalus amniculus
CCCTGAGCAGTCTGACAACATAGCAAAAGTCCTATTTTCACACTAAAATTGAAGTTTCAGTCAGTAATATCTTCATCTGGGCATTTTTTTGCATTTATAAAAATGAATTTCTTGGATGAATATTTATAAGTGTGGCGGCACGTTCAGACAGAGCAACATTTTTGTCACTCGCAACACAATTTAGGGACAGATGGGTTGAAATCAGAAAGCTGTCAAAAGTCTATTCCCTTCTCCAGCCTCCAGCCACGGCACGACTACACTTCTCTACAGCAAATAACTGGAACTTTCAATGTGATATAATCATTTTCAGCCTATCCTTAGACATTGAAATATGTTTTTCATTACGCTTCGCAATCATCAAGACTCTCGCCTCTTTTATTACATGGACAATTAAAACCTTGTTTTGATAAATAATCATTGGGGATGAAACTTTTCAGTAGCGTGCACCAAAATGGTATTTTTGTGGAAAATATTACCAACCTTGTCAAAAGTTTTTCTTGTTCTGAAGGACAGTAGATTTAATAATTCAAGAGGAAAACATTTCTTCCAGAAACAAGTGATTTACAGTGAAAAGGAAAAGGTATGGCTTCCTGAATTTATCCTCATTGCCAGCATAACAGAGTTCAAACAATGTTTTTACCTTCACTTGTGACAACATTAGGGAATTGGGAGACAGAGTTCTCGATGCCTTTTTTTGGAAAGTTCATAAATATTATATGGAGCCCATCCAGTCACCTTGTCAAATGAGCCAAGTGCACAGTATGTGTGACAATGCAGTTACAGTATGTCCTAATTATGTGCGGATGCACTGCATCGTGAAGTAGGTATGCGAAAACAATCTGGTTTTTTTTTTAGCACGACGGTGCTTACTAGCAGAGGAATAACAACACTGCTCTCAAGAGACTTGTTTAAAACTCTCATTTTCTGTCACTTGACACTGATCATCAGCAGATAATATTAAATGCTACACAGTGAATCACATATGATCAATACCAATGCTTATTTCTGATGATCAAAGGGGCATTTTCTACATGGATAATGACAGGATTCTATGTGTCAGTCAGTCATGAATGTCCACTTATGTCTCTCTAAGTGGTCCTTAAGGGGCTCATTATACCAACAAAAACTTTGACTAAATCTCTACTATTACCATTACTGAGGTACACCTGGTTATTATAACACAATGGGTATGAAAGGAGGCAGTTTCATTTCTGTGACAGCGTCATTGTTAGAATTTACAATGTTGAGGCAAGAAAGACAAAGGATGTTTATATGTCAAACCGCACTCTGGAATGAAGGAAGGACATTTTTTAATCTCTTAATTTATTCCACATTAATCACCTCTCATGGAGCCTGACTGACAGGAATTATCCAAGCATTTACTAACTTAAGTTTTTCCTGTGTGCCTGCACTGTATATAGCCGTCATAAAAATCTGAAATCTCTTCAACCTCTCTCCACCTTTAAAACAGCTTGACTGAGACAAACCCAAAAATACTCCATAATACTAGACCTGCTATAAAGCAGGTTCAATTCTGTATTGTGGCATCCAAGGATAGAACCAACCATTATAAACAATCTTAATCCTGTGGATTGAGTAGAAAAGCACAAAAAAGCTTAAAAACAAGTTGTACCAGTGAGGTTATATGAGATAGACAGAAGCACTCAGAGAGTGCAGACCGCTGCCAAGCCAAGGTGACTCACCTGAGAAAAAACCTAAAAGGACCAACAGCCCACCCAGTAAGCTCTATATTTAGAACATTCTGGATCACCAGATTCAGGATATCAACAGGATCCGGTTCAAACAATGTGCGATTATAACATCTAGCTTTAAGTATAAGACGGCATATTGCTGTGTTTTATAAAGTTTTGGACATGGCCCCACTCAAGGCCAGGCAGGGACAAAAAGGGAGTCAGATGGTCACCCAGGCTTAAACTCATATTCTATTCTGTTCTAATTTATTCTATATAGACCAACAGTGACAAAACTATAATCTACCAGTCCAGTGCTTTTCTCTCTTCTACTCTCATGAAAAGGCTCAATACAACAGTCCCGTCAGGACTCCATTATTCATATCATGACATCATGTTAACCTATAACAACAAAATTGGCTCATTTCGTCAGCAAATGATGTAGATGCCAGTTAACAATCTATATACTATATTAACCTCAATATTCTCTGCAACAGTATAAAACATGGGGGGTCAACAGCAACTTCACCTGATGTGATTCAATTAACAGAAAATGAAAAAATCAACTCAGACAGAAAAGAGACTGTCCCACCTTGAAAGGGGTTACCAAACTTTTCTATGCAGCAGCCCACCTGTGGTGGTATGTGCACTGATATGCATGGGCTTGCATGTGACTTGTGAAGTTGCAGTGGAAAGTAGTAGTAGAAAAAGTAATTCAAACACTGACCAAGATCACTTTTACAGCTACATAAAAAGAGCCACGGACAATCTCAACTAGTGCTGGTCGTATTGTATTCAGATTGTTTACAACTTGTAACACATTAGTCGTCTCTCCCGTTTCACTCAATTAATAAATGGTGAAATCCCGTGGTGGCTGCTGCTGATTTAAAAATACTTTTCTGTACATCTCAGCTGTTCCGTCTTTGTACATGTCGATTGTTGGAAAAAATTGTTCCTCATTTTGATTTTGTTTTGGTTATTATTTTGTCTGTGCATGGGCGTCAGTACCAGGTAGACCAATCAGCCACACCTAATTAATGCACCATAATTATTTATTTATTTTAGAAGCACGCCAGTCAGGCCACTTTCTGGTCCAGGCCACTTTCTGGTCCAGGCCACCAGGAATTATCCCGCTTCTCCCGTGGGTTGATCTAGACCTGGCTACACTTAGTGCATCAGTCATCTACCGGAGCCGCATTATTGTCCGAATTACTCCCTCTGGTGGCTTAAGGGGGTATTGGAATGTTGGCGGTTCTCGCGTTAAATTCCTGGCCCCAGACACTGATCTGGATCACCCCAAAATTTTTCAGTTATCTTGGTAACAGACGGGCAGACAGACAGACAAATGTAGACCAGTAAAAAGATATCCTCCGCTCGTAGGCAGAGGTAAAAATGAGCTATTAAGAGAAGAAAAAACCTGGAATACACAATAACAAAAAAATAAGCTCACATCCTGTTGCTGAAAAAAGCAAAACCCAGTGACTGCACAGCATCCAAAGAGACCACAGGATGTCGGCAAACACGTTTTCTTACCGAAACTGAAAGAAAATAATTCAGCAGAAGATGCAGACTGGAGAGTTGCTCAAACTCTGCTGAACCTCATAATATTTCAGCACTACAGGCTTCCACAACATATAGCCAAAGCATATAACACAGCAACAATATAAAACAGCTGGGGCTGGCACCTGCACCATGCAGCCAATTAAAAATCAGATCACTGTAAATACAGAGACAAAAATAAACAAGAGAGAATTGCTAAATATACTGACTTTGACTGGAGACAGTAATTGCATCTTATGAAAAAGAAAGTCAGCATAACGATCCAATTATACTGTAATTGATATTTTCTTGGTGATATAAATGTTTCCCCTAATAGTTGAAGATATTATGAAAATGTCACTGAAAAGAAATCGCTAAAAAAATGAATAGATAATTGAAAAAGTGTGTATCAAGATGTTGTCTCAGTAAGACTTGATTGACCAAAACCGCTCAAATTTAATCAACATAATGACTTCATTGCACTTGTGACATATGCAATCGCCACATTTCATTCAAATTTGTCCAAAATAGGAGTCGACTAGGACAGAAAATTGGACAAAGGTGTCAAAAACCAAAACAACAACCTAATGTTGTTGTCTGTTGGGTTTGTTTAGATTTATCTTTATATTAGACTGAGGGGGATCCAGATCTATGTTTGAAAGGGATGTCTAGTTTTACTTGGTCCCCATCAATGCAATATGTTTTACAAGTAGGTTTGTGTTTCATTTGCTGGTGCTGTTTTTCTCTCTCTGTAATCATCACCTTCCATGTTCCCACATTGGTTTAAAGAGACTAGCTGAAACCATGAAGCACATCAAATGATGAGTGTAGCTCCGGATGATGTTTATATAGAAAAGATTTAACCAGAAACTGAGCCCCCCATTTTTTTCCTTTTTTTACCACAGCACATTTAATGACTCATACTGTGTTATAGCAGTGTGAGATTAGGTGGAGAAAATGGACATTGATCTATATGAAATTGCAGCAGATTATTCTATTGATTGACTGTCCTGTCCAGCGCAGTGAGGAAGACTTCATGCTGATCCTTTCATCCTCCAACCCCATCCTCTCTACCCTACTAGTTTAATATTTCCTCTATCGGCTGGTTTTGGATTGATTCCAGCATCTCAGTGTGTCTTTTTCTGCCCACTGGTACCGGGTCTGAGCCATATCTGTGTCTGAGCCAGGCTGGAGGACTCGCTGGCACTGCCAGTGGTGTTAATGGACACCATTAGGCAACAGTGGGCAGGTAAGCTGAGCAGCTATTGGAGAATGGCCTAATTACTGATAGTTAGCTGTGTTCCTCAATGCAGTGAGCAGTTTATGAATTCATCTTACAATATAAAAAGACCAGCTGATGTACATGATGCCCAAATGTCAATAAAGTCAAAGCCTTGTGTTTCCGCCATATGAGCCTTCACTGATGGAAAAGTTGAAAGAGGTGTTAAACTAAATGAACCTTTCCATAAGTTGTTTAATAAACCCATCTATATGTCTAAGTTTCCCTCCATGAAGGTTGTGTTCAATCTATGATGCAGTTTTAAGATGCTTAGACCTTTTATTACAGATGTTCCAAAAGCAAAATGTGCCCTTACCTGATTTAAATACGCTACTATCGATTCAATAAATTGCTATTTTTATTTCTTGACACGTCATATCACTCCAAGACATATTGTATTTTCCCCTCCTAGCAGGCTGAGCAGGCTGTTATCGCATACAAGGAGGGAGAGAAAGTCTATATTTGGTGGTGGGAGAGTTGGAGGTTTCACAAAGCAGCTGCAAGACAGTCCCTCAGGACATTCGAGGTCCCTATTGCACCGTTGTTTTTTCCATATGTGACAACAGCGATGCTTTTTGTTTCTTTCCCTTTAGTTGCTGTTTGATTAAGTTGAAGCACAGAACTTGGTTAGTTGGGTAGAGATCATGTTTCAAGTAAATACTATTCCAAAACCAGCAGACATTTTACTTGCTTTATATTCATGCAACCACTAGAGGTGACTTACATCTATACTGATGTCTAGTTGTTACTGACAACGGATCATACTGTAGCTGCCTGATGGGATGTAGAAAACAGAACCCACTAGTTGTCACCAGTAACGAGCTCTATATTGCGCATAGAGTTACTTTAGCATTTCTAGTCAACTTTATTCCATAAAAAATTTGTCAGAGATTTGTTTGGAAAAAATGGAGTTTGTAGAATGTGTGCATATGAGCACTTGTTTGCACCTGTGCTTGACAGTGCGTATATTTGGCTCAGTTTACTGAACAACAGGCCTGCCAGTGTACCCTGAAACTGCCTCCATTTAAAATGCGTCCATCCATCCTCTCTTGCCCTCCCTGCATCCCTCCATAGAGATATCTCTAGGTGAGGCACCCACAGAATTTGCCTGGAGCTGAGGGTCCTCTGGGACTTCCGCTGGATAGATATAAATAGAACATAAGCTGGCCAACTCATAAATATATTGGAGCTCCAGTAGAATGATGACATCTCTTGTCTGGCCTACAGCCCTTGCAGGCCATGCAACCACACCAAAATAGCTCTAGAGTGCGAACAACAGACCTGAATGCAATCAAGCCAAGTATAACTTTATGTAAAGATGAAGTGGGCCACTACAGTTTAGAAAACACACACACTGGTTGACGACAGGTGTAACATTTTTTTTTCAAGGATACTTTTGAATATATCTAAATATGCATGCATTCAGTATCTACATCTATCTATCTATATATATATATATATATATCAGTGCTGTCAGTTAAACGCATTATTAATGGCGTTGACTAAAATCCATTTTAACGCGAGATTAACACATGTACCATTTGGTCCATGCTTTTGTAGATTTTATCCATGATTTTGAAAACAAGTCATCAAAACAACACCACACCTGATCTACTCAGACCGGAAACAAAACAACAAGCACGTTGCACGTTTGTTCCATGCTACTTGTTCAGGCGTGCTTGCCAGCTAAACACCAGGCTCTGTGTGTGATGATTTGAGATCGTGAGAAAAGAAAGGAAACTTAAACTTGCATTGTCAAACAGAAACAGAATGCTTTGCAGCACTGTGATGCATTCAAGGTAGCTCGGAAATCCCAATTCTCACAGTATACCTCACATATATATATATATATATATATACTACGGGTGTCACGATTCGATTCTTGATTTTGTTCTCTTCTTCTTACAGCACAGAGGCCTATAGTATTTTTAAAGTAATCTAGTCTACAATTATGGTTTTAGAAATGATATTTTGCACGGTAAATCTTATTTCAAAAGATGGGCTACATCAGGGGTGCCCAAGTGTAGTCCTCAAGATCTACTATCCTGCAACTTTTAGATGCAACCCTTCTCCAACATACCTGAATCAAATGAACGGCTCGTTACCTGGTTTCTGCAGAGCTGAATGACAAGCTGAGGGAATTCAGGTATTTGACTCAGGTGTGCTGGAGAAGGGTTGCATCTTAAAGTTGCAGGATAGTAGATCTCGAGGACGGGACTTGGGCACCCCTGGGCTACATATATAAGTAATTGAATTTCATTCTTGTGTAATGTATCACAAATGGCAGTAATATTCAATTTTAAGTAATTTATTTTCAGTATAAAAAGTTAACATTCTTGTTTAGTCTAGTGGAAAACAACAAAAATCAAACACAATTACAATAATAATGTGCGCGTGTGTGTAGTAGTTTGTAGTGTTTCCCATGGCCACATAGCGTACACACACTTAACAAAGTTAACACACTGTGGTCTTCTTGTAGACAACGAGAACGCTGTCAGCATAACTCACCGGGAACGCAAAAATATATCCACACAAGTCATTTTATTAGTATGTTAGTATGTTGTGGTTTCAAATGCGACACAAGCCTATTCTGTTAAATTCTGAAATTATAAAACATTGCATTTGCGAGCTTCCTCTATACTCATTCTGGTAAACAGACAACAGCGAGTCTTGTTAAAAAACAAACAACAGCATCTGATGAACAGACACTGGTGAAAATTGATTTTGGCGAGTGTTTCAGCGAGGACTGCACATTGTCATTTAGCAGTGTAAACAAAGCATTGGGCTCTCAACAGATGAGGAGATGATATGCTGTGAAATGGAAAACTATCCATAACAGAGGCAACCTGACAGCCATGACAGAATTTTCAACACACTCCCCGCAGTCAATGATCCGAGATCAAACAAACATTCAACAACATAATAGATGGCAACAAAGTAAATCTTAGAATGTGGTTGATTAGATCTAATAATAGCTATAATAAGTGTATCTAAATGAGTGGTTTATGAAGGGGATTCATGGTTGTTAGACACTGGTCAAATAATAAAGCTGCACGAGTTGAGCATGTCGTTGTCTTGTCAGTATGTCAACCAGGATGGTTATGAAAGTGCCATCATACAATTCTGTGTGGCAGTAATATTCAAAGCAACCCAAGAACTGACTCATCATAATGGTTGTTTGAGTCTCTTCAGCAATCATTTTCCTATTATCATAGTGAGTGGGATTTATATTGATAGATGTGACTGGACAGGAGGTTAAGCAACCGTTTTCACTGACATGATCACTTCGTTTAATCTTTCTGCCTAGTAGCGTTTATATCTTTATTTAATTTCAATCTTGACAATTTATTAATCTTCCACAAGCGTTTCAACGCTCATCAAAACTGCATGAGAAAAAAAACACACACTGAAAACACACCATACAAAGTACGAGAGAAACACTTTCACTAGTATATATTTGAAACACGGCTCTACGTGTTGCAAAAGTTTAACTTTGTGCATTCAAAACTTAGGAGTGCAGCTATTTTCTTTACCACGGGGACCTTCCTTCATTTGTTCCATGCCGTTGTGACATTTTCAATCAAGGTCAAAGTAAAGTTTTTCCGGGAACACAAAGATCTCATATTAGTTTGACACTCTGACTGCAGCCCAGATCATTTCCAGATCATTTCCACTGACGGTACTGCTTCGGTTGGAACGGACCACCAAAGAGTTTAAATGCAGTGTATTTTGTGAGATAAAAGCTTTAATTATCATATATTTTATATTCATAGGGAAAAGCACAGTTGTAGTCCTTAAGTGGTAATATGCCTCTGACTCACAGAGGTATTTTTGAATATAATTATATATTTTGCAAGAATTTGGGGTCTAACAACATCTCTCTTGTATAAATCACAGTCGTGAACACTTTGTGGATGATGATATTCCAGTTTTTGACCTTTTTCTAAGTAAAATATTCTGAATATGGTGTTCAACTTTGATGTAATATATTAAATTCATTTTCATATATGTTACAGATCATAGTCAGACTAATGTCTCGTGCCCATTTGTTGCATCCCCCTACACCCCAGCAATGTCTGCACCCATTCAAAGCCCTCATTACATGCATATACTATAAAATAGAACATTAGTTTGCTCTGGTTTCTCCTTCGTTTTACCTGGGTCTCATTCTATTCTGCCCCATCTCTGCTGTAGCCTGGAACAAATGTTGCAAAGCAGCAGAAGCAGAATCAGTGCAGTCAAGGTGTATTCATGTTTACATGATGTAGCTGACACTGTCATGGCTAATTCACTTGTTTCTTACTCCAAATATATAATCTGGGTAAAGGTCATCAGGAAATTCTGTGTAGAAGACAGTGTCTTAAAAGAAAGGTCTTTCTTTGGGTCGATATCAAAATGTTGCTGGGCTCGTAAATGGAACCATGGATAGATGAGGAATGACAACCAAACTAATTGTAATGCCACAAATATTCCTCCCAGGTATTTCTGCTAGATGTTGAATTATTTTCTCAGACTTTGAACATAAATAATTCTGCACACTGAAGGTTGAACACTGAGGACAAGTAGCACAGATCAACGTTAGAGAAAAATAAGGTCCTCACTTTGACCTTTTTTAATTTGGTTTGGAGTTGAGGCTAACGCAGAGAGACCAACAGCCATGCATGCTCACGCTTACACCTGCAGCTGATTCAGAAGCACTTTTTAACTTTAAAACCATGTTTGGGGAATCTAAGAGGAAGCTGACACACATGTACAGGATGAGCATGCAAAACGATGTACCGGGCCCGATGATAAGAACAAAAAAATAGCAATGTGCAAAGAGCAAACAGCTCCCGTTGGCTAAAATGAACTTGGATTGCACACTCTCCTTTCATCCTCCCAACATCCTCGGCATCAATGCGCCGCAGTTTTCGGTGTGTCACAGAATAATAACAGCACATCGCAGTGTGCTTCAGATTTTACTGTAAATTTACTTTGAAAATTTACATTGAGAAGAGACATCAGATAACATCTTGACACTCAAAAAGATATGCCTCTGTGGTTTATGATTCATGTAGAGAGAAACGGATATTTTAAACCTACACCTAACACACAAACACACACCAAGTCAAAAGATAACACTTTGTAGCTGTTTTGGATTTGCTGATTGATTGATTTTCCTTGACACCAGAGGTGAATATTTCCTTCATCTGATGACAGCAAGATCTGTTCTCTGCGGGAGCAAAAGCTTTGATCAAACATCCACACAAATCAATGCAAGGAGCTGAATCATTTTTTTGCATGATGCTCTCACAGCTGGATCAGTTTGCATTAATCTGCCGTATTGGCAGGTGTAAACATTACTGTTTTCCCGTGTCTCTTGCCGAATGGTTTCCAATGTTTAACAGCGGCACTAGAGTGAAATACAGCTGACAAACAAGAAAGGACACTTGACACGTTATTTGACCCTTGCTTTCATTTCTGTCCTGATTTAATGCTTCAAAATCCTTCAGGAGAAAACTGAACTATATCACAAGTGTACAAACACACTTCTGTTTTCCATTTTCCAAAGGGTCAAGAGAGTCAAGAGTTTTGTTAAAAGTTGATTGTAAAGGATTTGGGTGCTTTTGACTTAACAAGGTAAAAGAAATTTGGAGGAAATTAAAGGTATAGATTGTTAGAAAAGATCTGCGGATGGGAGTCGAGGTTTGCTATTACCTGTCTGCAGCCCCCGCTGGGTTCGTGGGGAATATGTTGTGTTAGGCGGCACACAGACAAAAAGAGATTCTTTTTTTTATTGTTCTTCTAAAAGTTGACATTGTGACCATTTTGTCTGTGAAATTCCCAATCCCTGGTGCTCTGTTTGTTTTTGTTGATCTGCCTTGCCATGTAATTGAGTTTAGCTCTGTCCCCCAGCCTACAGACCGAACATAGTCTGTAATGCTGCCGAGCATGAAACACATGTTTAGTTTTCTTTATTGTCACGAGGTGATCAGATTTTTTAAATCAGGAAAACCACAGTCAGTGAACACAGCAAATGTCTGGGGTTGCACAAACATTAGTCAAATGTCTTCTGCATTTGTTATTTCAGAATTCTTTATGATGCATTTTTCTGTATCTCTGCTCCGTACTGCATTACTGTGTGGTAAACAGTGACTGTGATTTTGCCACTTGAGGTCCCAGACCAATCAATATGAAAGACTAAAGTACAGTTGAAAGCAGACATCAGTTCAATCATTCAATCTGTTGCAGAGAAAAACACACCGTGAAGCTGTTATGTAGCAGCTGTCTGGGAGAACAGGTAGTAGCATCGCTCTTATTGAACAGAGAACAATAAAATATAACCTAGGGGGCAGATCCCAGAGTGCTCCCCGCACAATCAATACAACTATTTTAAACCTCACTGATGCAGCAGCTGTCCGCTTGGGTGCACAAGGAACCATGAAAGAACACCAACATGCAACCACACACATGCACACTCAAAGGATAGTTTAACAAAAGACAGGTGGACTGCAAGTTGTTTTTTTTTGCTTAAGCAAAAAAAAAAATACTTGAGTTGTTTGCTCCTGTATAAAAGTCCCCTAAAAGCCTTTTACGCTCATATGCTCACCTAGTTCACATGCAGGTACACATGCAAATACATGCACTCAATTTATAAATTTATCAGCAGCTCTTAAGCTTTCATGCATGAGTCTAAAATCTTCTGCAACAGTGAGAGCGCAAAATAAGCATGCCAGTCTGCTCTCCAACACTCCAAAAGATGAACACAGACACGCTCTGTTACACACTTAGTGGTTCCATCTTTTGGCTGTCCCCCTGCCTACGTTCTGTCTGTGTCTGTCTGAATAATGTGGATTTGCTTTAATTAAGCAAACCCCAGGGGTTTCCATTCAGCAGCTAAATTACACAAAAAGTATCTTTTTTTATTCAGCTTTTTTTTGTAACTGAGCAAATTAACTGAGGTCTGCAGGGACAATAATATTTTCGACGTCTGAGTCTGTCTGTAAAATGCCATGGTGCATTTCCCGTGCAAATAGGAAATTCTAAGGAGGTAGTGACATATAACTGCATTTAGAGACAAGATGATGCAGCTGGCATTTTGTTATATGAGACGAAATCATTTGATTCTGCCCTTTTCGACACCAAAGGAAAGAAAAATGTATCTCTTTGATCATTCAAACTTCTTGTCTTCGACTGCATAACTGTAGCGATACGGGACGGATAAGCAGTCCAACTTCTTTTAGTGCGGGTTTTTTTTGGTGCTGTTTGTTCCAACAGTAATATTTAAACAGGAGCTAAATATTCTAAACAATGTCAACGGTAAAAATTAGTTTTTGACTCAATTAAGGCTAAACAGTTTCGATCAGATTTGAGTGAATCGTACAGCTGTGCTCGAATCTTACCTTGATTGCAGCGGCTGAGGTGAAAGAAGGACATTCCAAGAAAGAATAAAACGAGGAATAATCTGTTTCCAAAACTCATGTCTGCTGCAACATTTATCAGCGGCTTTATTTGGCGTACTTTGAAGAAAGCCGAGAGGAAATCTGATCAGGGATAAAAACGCCAGGGTCCTCCAGAGGCAAAGATCCACTGGTCCTGGTGCTTACAGATGATCCCGTGCGGAGCAAGAAGCCGGGCAACGGCGCGGAAGTCGGCTCATCCTTCACCTGGTACCAGCAGCAGCTCCAGCGCAGTATGGAGAGCTTTTAAGGAAAGTCGCTGAAATAGCTAAAGGGAAATGAAATTTCCGGAGGAGGTGAGAGTCATTTTGTCGTCTGAGAACTTTGCGGGTTCTTCGCGGACTTTGGCTGTCCTTCCAGCTTCGTTTCGAATGTAAAACGAAACGGAATGTAGTGCGTCTCCGTGGCGCACGGAGTCGTGACAGACTTTAGAAACCGTGTGTTTATCACGGCAACGTGCAGCGGATTGCCAGCTCCGGCTCCGCTGCGGTAGCGAGAGGGGGACGGTAAATTGAGAAATGATTGGGATGCAGCTGAACAGCAGCTGAAGCGGGGGCAATGCTGGGGAACTGTGCGCATCTGTGCGAGATGCTCGGCACTAGGGGGGGTTAGCTGACAAGGCAATGGCGCCGGTGTGTGAGTATGTGTGTGCGTGTTTTAAATAGGTCTTCCCGAAATTCTCTCCATAAAGATCCCCAAAACCAGCGAACTGCACCGTCAAAGTGATGTTACAATTTCACCACTCCCCCGGGAGATCATTTCTGTTTTGTAATGTCAGATGTCATTTTATGTTCATTTTAAAATTTAGGCTAGGCCTACTTAAAATCTATTTGATTTTCTCAGACAAAATATGCGTTATTTGACACCTTCACACAAATAAGTTGTAGGTTTTTTTTTTTTTTTACAAAAACTACAAGAACTTGAGCAGATTATCACACACAAACACAAAGGTACACATGCCAATGACTTTTCTGACCGACCTCATTGGAAATATAAAGAAAGTAAAATTATTGCAACACGCCAACATGCAAAAAAACAAAACAAAACACGAACGACCAAAACAAAAACAATAAAAAACCCTGAAAGACAAGCAAAGCATATTCAAGGAGATTGAGTTAGGGTGCCAGGTTAGAATATAAAAGCCTTTCTCAAGGTTTAGTATCCCTGAATGTTTCCTGCTGTAGCACACCTGAACCAGGTGAGTGGGTCAACATTAGTCAGAACTTGACAACAAGGTGTTAGGGAGAGA